>NIJG01000360.1:55619-97924 GCA_002201625.1 Euglossa dilemma
CGAAGCTATAGTCTCGATACGGCGGGGTAGCATCTCGGACGGATAGGCATTCTGTATAAGGTGTGACCATATAGCAATTGTAACGTCCTCACACAGTGTCACGCTCCATCATTGTACTAAATCCGCGAAATGAGGTATCTATTGCCAATACTCCTCAGCGGATTTACTCCCGGAGTACCAGTTTGACTCTCGGAATCGCATGATAGGTGAAGGTATTGATATAGCCGTTCGTCTCTCAAAGAATGTGGTAACGTTCTAGAACGGTATGACTGTCAATCTTCTAAATTCATCCATGAAACTAAGGTGCCCATCACTAAAATTTATATTAATTTGTTTCTTTGAACACGAAACAATACCCTCGATATAGGTGGTCAGCTACTCGGAAGTCATGATCTTCTGTAAGAAGTACAACTTTATACAAATAGGTAACGCTCCCCAACGGTATATCTGCCTTAATATTAATTCCGAGAATTGAGGTGTCTGTTGCCAATGCTGTACAGGGCTTTTACTCCTGGTGTACCTTGTTTGGCTCTCGGAATCACGTGATAGCTCAAGCTATAGACTTAGTTGTGCCACTCACAGAAGAGGTTGTAACGTCCTCTAAAAGTTTGAAGCTCGATCTCCTAATTCATTCATTAAATTAAGGTGCCCGATACGAAAATGTATACTAATTTATACTTCTTATCACAAAGTTATACTTTCACTACAGCGGGATCCGTTCTCGGAAGGTAAGGCCTTGGTAAAAAGTTTGACTCTATACAAATAGGTAACGATCTACGACAGTTTGACTCTGTATTGTATACATTATATCGTGAATTGGGGTGTCAACATCCAATACTGTTCAGCGGGCTTACACCAGGAATACCTAGCATGACTGTCGGAATCACAGGACTGGTGAAGCCATTGATTTAGCCGCTCCTCTCCCACAGACGGTGGCATCGTACACAAGCGGCTTGACCCTCGATCTTCTAATTGGTACATGAAATTAAGGTGCTAGTCACCGAAAGGAAGACTAATATCTTTCTCTGAACATGAAGTTATACTCTCGATAAGGCGGGTTAGCCGCTCCGATCGCAGGGCAATGCTTAAAATGCTGGTCTCTACACAAATAGGTAAGGCTCAACAGCAGTTAGACCGTCTACTTTAACATTCATACCGAGAATAAAGGCGTCTAATGCCAATAATGTTAAGCGTATTTGCACCAGGAATACGTAGTTTAACTCTCGGAATCTCAGGATTGGTGAATCCACTGATTTAGCCGCTCCTCACCCAGAGTAAGTGGCAACGTTCTCGAACGCCTTGACGCTCGATCATACGGTGAATTAAGGTGTCTGATACTAATATAGTTCAGCGCATTTACACCAAAAATACGTGGTCTCTCTCACGCAATCACAGGATAGGTGAAGCCATTGACATAGATATACGACCTTCAAAGATGGTGGGTCCGTTCCCCAATGGTTGGACTATCCATTTTGCTATTCATACATGAAAAATAACTGTCCGTTTGCTAAAATATCTACTTATTTATTTCCGTTAGCACGAAGCATGATGCTCGCTTCTGCGTGTTAGGTTCTAGGAAGGCAAGGTATTCTGTACACAGTATGACTTTATACCAATTCTTTATGTTCTCCAACGGGCTACTCTAACATACAAACAGAGGAACAGGGTGCCTATTGCCAATACTGCTCAGCAGACTTACTCCTGGAATACCTGGTTTCACTCTCAGTATCGCTGGGTCGGTGATATTGACTTAGATTTGCGACTCCCGAGAAGGTTGGTAACGTTCTTCAACAGCTTTCCAGTCGATTTTCTCATTCATAACTGAAATTAAGATGACCGTCACTAAAATGTGTACTAATTTGTTTCCTTGTCCCGAAGTTATGCCCACGATACAGCAGGATATGTTCTCGGTAGGCAATGTAATTTGTAAGACGTGTGAGCATATACAAACTGGTAACGTTCACATACGGCTTCACGCTCTATTTTAATATTCAAACAGTGAATTAAGGTTTCCATTACCAATAGTGTACAGCGGATTCACTACCGGCCTACCTGGCTTACCTATCGGAATAGCAGGATAGGTGAAACTGTTCACTTAACCGTGTGAATCTCAATGATGGTGGTAACGTGATCGAACGCTTTGACACGCGACGTTGATATTTGTACACAATCATGTGGTTTCGGTCCGCTAAAATGATCACTAATTTGATCCCGAGAGCATTAAGCAGGAGACTCGCTATAGCGAATTAGGTTCTCGGAAGGAAAGGCCTTCTGTGAAAAGTTTGACTCTATACCAATTCGTAACGTTCTACGACGGTTTGAACCTCTAGATTAATATTCATACCGTGAAATAAGAAGTCTATTGCCAATGCTTTTCCTCGTTCTTATTCCCGGAATATCTGATGTGACTTTCGGAATCACAGGATAGGTGAAGCTCTTGACTTAGCTGTGCGACTATCAAAGAAGGTGGTATCGTTCCGGAAGAGTTTGCCTCGCGATATTCTGATTCATAGATGAACTTAAGTTGCCAGTCACTAAAATTTATATGATTTGGCTTCCCTGGCTACGAGGATATAATCACTATCCAGCGGGCTAGCTTCTCGGAAGGTCAGGGCTGTTTTGGAATGTTAGACACTATACCAATAGGTACCGCTGCACATATGTGTGACCCTGTACTTTCATATTTACCCCGAGAAGTAGGGATTTCAATCCCGATACTGTACATCGGATATACTCGCATAATACCTGGCTTGACTCTCGGTATCGCAGGATATGTGAAGCCATTGACACAGCCGTTCGATTCCCGAACAGGATAGTAACATTAGTTGATGGGTTTGACACTTTTCTTTCAATTTCATACATGAAATTAAGGTGACCATCACGAAAATATACAATAATTTGCTTCTCTTCTGCATGAAGTTATACTCTCGATACAGCGGGAAAGGTTCACGGTCGGTAAGGCCTACGACAAAAAGGCAGCCTCTGTACTAATCGGCACTCTTGTACAACGGTGTCTCTGCATAGCATAACATTTACACCGTGGAACAGGGTTTCAATTGCCAATACTCTACAGCGGATTTACTATTGGAATACGATGTTTGAATCTCGGAATCATAAAATATGTGAGGATACAGACCTAGCCGTTCGACTCTCACAGAAGGTGGTAACGTTCTCGAACCGTTCGACACTCGACCTTATAATTCATGCCCGAAATGAAGGTTCTTGTCATTAAATGTGTACTAGTTCGTTCGTATGAACATGTTGTTATACTCCCGATAGAGCGATTCAGCTTTTCCGAGGGGTTGGCGTTCTGTACGTAGTTTGAGCGTACACCTATACGTAATGCTCTACAACGGCCTGATGGTCTGTCTTAAGACTCAAACCGTGAATGACGTGGTCTAGTACCAATACTTTTCAATTGATTTACTCCTGGAATACCTAGTTTGACTGTCAGAAACGCGGGGTATGTGGTGCTAATAACTTAGCTGCCCGTTTCTCAAGGAACGTGGTAACATTCTGGAACGGTTTGACCATCGATTTTGTCATTCATACATGGAACTAAGGAGCCCATCAGTAAAATGTGATCTAATGTGTTTCGCTTAACAGGAAGATACACTCTCGAAAGAGCGAGATACGTTCTCGGAATGTAAGGCCCTAGGTAAATAGTTGGACTACATGCTAATATTGAACGTGCTACAATGGTGTAAATTTGTACTTTATTTTTTATAAAGTGAATTATGGTGTCTGTTGCCAATACAGTTCAGCGGATTTACTCCCGGAAAACCTGGTTTTACTCTTGCAAGCACAGGATAGCTGAAGCTATTGACTTAGACGTTCGAACTTCATAGACGGTGTTAAATGTCCCGAAATGTTTGACCCCCGATATTCTAATTCATACATGGAGTTAAGGTGCCAGTCACTGAACTGGATATTAATTTGTCTCCATATAACGTAGTTATAATCCCGATACTACGGGTCAGGTCCGCGAAAAGTTAGGCCCTCGTTCGAAATGTATGACTCTCTACAAATAGTAAACCATCAACAACGGTTATACTCAGAACGTTACCAATACTATTGGCAACATTGTTCAGCGCATTTACTCCCAAAATATCTCGTTTGACTTTCGGAATCATAGGACGCACGATGCAATTGACTTAGCCGTTTGAGTCTCAAAGAATGTGCTAGCATTCTCGAACGGTTTGACACTCGATCTTCTAATACATACATGAAATTGCGGTGACGTCCCTAAATAGTATTCTAATGTGTTTCCCTAAATATGCTGCAATTCTCTCGATTCTTCGGGTTAGCTTCTCGAACAGTAAGGCATTCGGCTTAACCTTTTACATTATAGAAATTGGTAACGTTCTTACGCGGTGTGACGCTCTATTCTAAGATTCACTCTGCGAATTATTATATGTATTCGCAATACTGTTCAGCGGATTTACTCCCAGAATACCTTGTGTGACACTCGGAATCGCAGGATACGTGAAACTATTCACATTGCCGTTCGACTCTCACACAATGTGGTAACGTTCTCGAGCGGTTTGACCCTCCATCTCATAATTTATGAATGAAATTAAGGTGCACGTCACAAAAATGTTCACTATTTCGAACCTCAGAACATGGTGTTATACCCTCTATACATTTGATATGGCTTTCGGAGGGTAAGGTATTCTGTAAGAAGTTTAGCCCCATACGAATAGGTAATGTCGTACAACGGTTTGACGGCCTGCTTTATTATTCGAACCGTGAAAAAAGGTTTCCATTGCCAATAATCTACAGTGCTCTTACGCCCGGAGTATGGTTTGACTAACAGAAACGCAAAATGGGTGAAGCTATTGTCTTAGCTGCTCGATTCTCTAAGATCGTGGTGTCGATCGATAACGGCTTGAGCCTCGATATTCTAATTCATACACGATGTCATGGCGATGTCACTGAAATGAATACTAATTTCATTCTCTGAATATGAAGATATACACTCGTTGCAGCGTGATAGGTGCTCGGAAGGTATGGCCTTCAGCAAATAGTTTGGTTCAGTACCAATTCGTAACGTTCTACAACGGTTTGACTCTGCAGGTTAATATTTATACAGTGATATATGCTGTATGATGCCAATACTGTACCGCGGATACTCCAGGAATACCTTGTTTGACTATCGGAATTATAGGATTGGTGATGCTAATAACAGAGCGATTCGATTCTCACACAAGGTGGTCGCGTTCTGGAAAGGTTTGACCCTCGATATTCTAATTCATACACAAATTTAATGTGCTGCCCCTAAAATGTATAATGATGTGTTTCCCTAAACACGAAATTATACTTTCGATACGGCGGATTAGGTTCTCGGGCGGTAATGCTTTTGGAAAGACGTATGACTTTATAGAAATTGGTAACGTTCTGAAGGGGTTTGACGCCACGCTTTCATACTCAAGCCGTGAAACACGGCGTCTGTTGCCCATACTGTTCATTGCACTTCTCCCGGAATACCTTGATTGTCTATCAGAATAAGAGGATAGGTGAAGCAATTGACATAGCCCTTCGACTCTCACGGAAAGTGGTAACGTTCTCGAGCGGTTTGACCATCGATCTCTTAGTTCATGGATGAGACTAAGGTGCTCGTCACTAAAATGTATACTAGTTCTTACCTCTGAACATGATGTTATACTCTCTATACATCGGGACCCTACACCGATAGGTAATGTTCTACAACGGCTTGACGGCCTGCTTCAATATTCAAACCCAGAATTGAGATGTCCATTGCCAATTCTGTACAACGAATTTACTCCCGGAAAATCTGGTTTGACTTTCGGAATCACAGGATATGTGAACCCATTAAGTCAGCCGTTCGGCTTTCAATGAAGATGGTAAAGATCACGAACGGCTTGACACTCGATTTTCTAATTCATAGATGAAATTAAGGTGCCTGTGACCAAAATGCATAATTATTTATTTCTCCGAGCCCGGAGTCATACCCTAGATACTGCGTGTTAGCTTCTCGGAAAATAAGGCTTTCGGTAAGAAGCGTGACTCTATAGGAATATGTAACGTCCAACAACGATTTGACTATGTACATTAATATTTATACCCTGAAGTAGGCTGCATAAGGCCAATACTTTACAACGGTTCTGTACTCGGAATACCCGGTTTGACTCGCGGAATCATAGGATAGGTGAAACCATTGGCTTAGCCGTGCGTATCTCAATGAAGGTGGTAACGTTCTTGTACAGTTTGCCTCACGACCTTCTAATTCATGCATGAAATTAATGTGCCTGTCATTAAAGTGTATACTATTTAGCTTCTCTGAGCACGTAGTCGTTCACCCGATACAGTGTAATGGGATCCCTGAAGGTAAGGCCTTTGGTTGAAATTTTGCCTCTAGACCAATAGGTAACGATCTGCATAGGCTTGACTGTGTACATTAATATTGATACCCTTCGTTACGTTGTCTATTGCCAATACAGTTCAGCCGATTTACACCATCGATCCCAGGATTGACTCTCGGAATCACAGGATGCATGATACTACTGACTTCGACGTGCGATTCTCAGAGACGGTGGTAATGGTATCGATTGGTTTGGTCCACGAATTTGTAATTCATACATGAAATTATGGTCTCCGTCAGTAAAACGTATACTAATTCATTCCTGTGAACACTACGTCATACTTTCGATACTGCAGGTTTGTATCTCGGATGGTAAGGAATTCGGTAAGGTACTTGACCGTATGCCAATAAGTAATGATCTACAATGACTAGACGCTCTGCTTTAATATTCATACCTGGAAGTGGGAAGATTAATGCCGATAATATACAGCGAGATTTCTTCCCGAACACCTCGATTGACTCTTCGAATAAGAGGATAGGTGTAGCGGATAACTTAGACGTTCGACTCTCATAGAGGGTGGTCACGTTTTCGAAAGGTTTTACTCATGATTTTGCTATTCATACGTGAAAATGAGGTGCTCGTGATTAAAGTGTATACTAATATGCATGTCTGAACACGAAGTTCTACACTCGCTACAGGGGGTTAGGTCACAGAAGGAAAGGAATACGAAAGGACATTATACCAATTGGTGATGTTTTCCGCGGGTTTGACTCTCTACTTTAATATGCAATCCGTGGATTGATATGTCTATTGCCAATACTGTGCGGTGGATTTACTTACGGATTACCTGGTTTGGCTCTCGGAATCACTGGTTATGTGAAGCTATTGACTTAGCTGTTCGAATCACAAAAAGGTGATAACATTCTCGGACGGCTTGACAATCGATTTCCTAATGCACACATGAGGTTATGGTGCCCGCCACTGATACGGCTAGTTTACTTCTCCAAAGGTATGGCCGCCTCTAAAGTGTTTGACTTTATATCAATTGGCAATTCTCTCTAGCGTTTTGTCGCTATATTTTACTATTCATACTGCCGATTAAGGCGCCTATTGGCAATACTGTTCAGCGCATTTACTCCAGGAATGCCTGGATTGACTCTCCGGATCACAGGGAAGATGAAGCTATTGACATAGCTGTGCGACTCTTAATGAATGTGGTATCGTTCTCGGAGGGATTGACAATCGATTTTGCTATTCGAGCATGAACATAATCGTTTGTTTCCTAGTATGTCTACTAACTTGTTCACGTGACAACTAAGGAGCACAATCGTTGCTGCGGGATATGATCAGGTACGGTAAGGTATTTGGTAAAAAGGATGACTTTAAACGAATTGGTAATGCTCTCTGACGGCTTGACACCCTTCTTCGATACTCATACCGTGAATTATGGTGTCTAATGCAAAAGCGTTCCGCGGATTTCTGCCGGAGTAACTTTTGTGACTCTCAGAATCACAGGATACGTGAAGATATTCACTTAGCTATAGGACTCGCAAAAAAGGAGGTGGTATCGATCCGGAACTGTTGAACCATCGAGCTTCTAACACCTACATGAAATTAAGGTGCTCGTCACTATAATGTATAATAATTCGTTCCTCTTAACACCATGTTGTACTCTCGATACAGCCCGTTGGTTCTTCGGAGGGTATGGTCTTCTGTAGAACGTTTGACTTTATAGCAATTGGAAGCGCTCTCAAACAGTTTCGGCGCTCTACTTCAGTACTCAAACCGTAAATTAAGATGTCTAGTGCCAATGGTTTTTTGCGGATTTACTCCAGGAATACCTGCTTTAACTCATGGAATCACAGGATAGGTGATGATATTGACATAGCCGTTCGACTCTCACAGAGGGTAGTAAATTTCTGAAAAGGTTTGACCCTCGATCCTCTAATACACGCATGAGAATTAAGTGTCCATCTACTTAAATGTTTACTAATTTCATCACGTCAAAACTAAGGAAGACAATCGTAGCAACGGGTTCGGTTCCCGGAAGGTAAGGTATTGCGTGAATTAGGGTGTCTAATGCCAGTACTATATGCCGATTTAAACCTGTAGTTCCTAGTTTGACTCTCCGAATCACTGGTTAGGTCGAGCTAATGACTTCGGCCTTCGCAACTAAAAGAGGTAAGTAAAGTTCTCGAACGGTTTGGCTCGCGATTTTGCTAATCATTCATGAAATCAAGGTGCCCGTCACTAAAATGAATACAAACTTGCTTCTATAAACACGAAGTTACACTCTGGATAAAGCGGGTTTGTTTCTCGGAAGGTGAGACTTTCGGTAAAATGTTTGACGCCATAGACATATGTAACGTGCTTCAACGGTTAGATTCTGTATTTTAATATTCATATCATGATGTAAAGTGTTCATTGCCATTACAGTACGGGTCTATTAGTCCTGGAGTACCACGTTTGACTGTCGGAATCACAGGATATGTTGTGCTATTGACCTATCTGTTCGACTCCCAAAGAAGATGGTAACGTTCTCGAACGGTCTAACACTCTACCTTCTAATTCATGCATGAAATTAAGGTGCTCGAAACTAAATTGTATACCAGATCGCACCTCTGAACGCGGTGATATACTGCCGATACAGCGGGTTAGTTTTTCAGAGGGCAAGGCATTCTGTGAGACATTTAACCTGACACGAGATGTCAATGTTCTACAACGGCTTGACGGCCTGCATTAATATTCCAACCGAGACTGAAGGCGTCTATTACCAACACTGTTCAGCGGTTTACTCCCGGAATACCTGGTTTGACTCTCGGAATCGCAGGATGGGTGGAGCTATTCACTTAACTGCACCTCTCGCAAGGAAGGTGGTAACGTTCTCCAACGTTCTGACCCTCGATCTTCTAATTCATACATGAAATTATGATGTCCGTCACTAAAATGTGTACTAATGTGTTTCACTGATCACGATGATATACGCGCGATTCAGCGGGTTGATTTCTCGGAATGTAAGGCTTTCGGTAAATACTTTTACTGTATACCAATTCGTAACGATCTTCTACTGTCTGACTACGCACTTTTATATTAACGTGAAATAGGGTGTTTAATGCCACACTGGAACGCAAATTTACTTCCGGAATACCTGGTTTGACTCTCGGAATCGCCGGATAGGTGATGCTATTGACTTAGCCTTTCACATCTCAAGGAAAGTTCTCTCATTCTCGAAAGGCTTGACCCACGATTTTCTAATTCAAACATTAAATGATGCTGCCCGTCACTAAAATTTATACTAATTTGTTTCTCTGGACTTGAAGTTATACCCTCGACGCAGCGGGTTTGGTCCCCGTAAGGTAAGGCCTTCGGTCAAATGTTTGACATTGTACCAATAGGTAACGTCCCTCAAATATTTGACTCTGTACTCTAATATTTATGCCATGAAATAGTGTGTCCAATGCCCACACAGATTAGCAGATTTCTCCCAGAATAACTGTGTTGGCACTCGGTATCACAGTATGGGTGAAGACATGAATTCAGCCGTTCTATTCTGGAAGAGGGTGGCGACGTTCTCGAAAGGTTTGACTTTCGGTTTTGCTATTCGTGCATGGGAATGCCGTGTCCGCCTTCTAGAATGTCCACTAATTTGTTTCCGTCAACAGCGAGCAAGAAACTCCCTACAGCGGTTTAATGTTCTCGGCTGTTATGATATTCGGCAAAAAGAATGACATTATACTAATTGGTTATGACCTACGACGGTTTGTAGCTCTACTTTAATATTCAATCCGTGAATTAAGGCGTTTATTGCCAATACTGTTCAGCGGATTTACTCCCGGAATACCGGGTATGTGTCTCTGATTCCCAGGATAGGTGAAGCTACTGACTTAGCCGTACGATTCTCAAGGAGGGGGTATCGTTCTGGAACAATTTGACACTCTATCCTCTAATTCATACATGAAGTTAAGGAGGCCGCCGCTAAAATGTGTACTACTTTTTCCTCTGAACAAAAAGTTACACTCTCGACACAGCGAATCGAGTTCTCGGGTGGTAATGGTTTGGGCAAAAAGAATGACATTATGCAATTTGGTAATGTAGTCCGACGTTCTGGCTCTCAATCTGGATACTCAAGTAGAGAATTGAGCTGTCTATTGCCAATTCTGTTCACTGTATTTAATTACGGATACCTGTCTTGGCTCTCGCTACCACTGGATATGTGAAGTTATTGACTTACTTGTGCGTCTTTCAAGAAAAGTGTTAACGCTCTCTAACGGTTTCACTCTCCATTTTGCTATTCATATATGAAAATAACGAATCCGTCTTCTAATGTATCTACTCATTTGTTCGCCTAAGAACTAAGCAAGACAATCGCTACAGCGGGTAGGGTTTTCGGATAGGAAGGTATTGTGTACAATTCATGACGTTATCCAATTGGTAATGTTCCCCTGCGGCTTGACACTCTACTTTAATGTCGTACCGAGAATTAACGTGTGTATTGCCAATACAGTTCAGCGTATTTACTGCTGGAATACCTACACGCTGAATAACTGGATAGGTGTAGCCACTAACGTATTTGTGTCACAATCAAACAAGATGGTTACATTCTCAAGCTGTTTGTCACTTGATCTGCTAGTTCGTACATGAAATTAAGATGTTCGTCACTAAAGTGCAAATCAATGTGCTTTTCTGAACACGGTGTTATATTCTCGATGCAGGGAGTTAGGTTCGCGGAGAGTAAGGTTTCCGGTAAAACGGATTATTTTCGTCCAATTAGAATCGTTCTCGAACGGATTGGCCTTGTTCTTCAGTCTTAATACAGTGGATGATGGTGTATATTGCCAAAACTGTTCTGCGGATGTACACCCGAAATACTTGTATTCAGCGTCGGAATCACAGGATAGGTGAAGCTATTGATTTAGCTATCCACCTCTCAAAGAATATGGTAACGGTTTCGAAATGCTTGCTCCTCAATCTGCTAATTCATACATGAAGTTAAGCCGCCCGTCACTGAATTGAATACTAATCCCTGTCTTTCAACACGAGGTTATACTCTCGATACAGCGGGATAGCTTTAGGATGGAAGAGCCTTCTGTGAAAAATTTGACCCTATATCAATAAGTAACGTCCGACAAAGGTTTGGATCGGTACCTTAATATTCATGCCGTGAAATAGGGTTCCTAATGCCCATACTGAACAGCAGATTTACTCGCGGAATACATGATTTGACTCTGGGAACAGCACGATAAGTGCAACAATATGCACAGCCGTTCGAATTTCATAGAAGGTGGTATCGTTCTCGAACGGATTGGCCCTCGATCTTCTGATTTGTAGATGAAATTATGGAGCCCGACACTAAAATTTATAACATTCTACTTCTCTAAGAAAGAAGATATACTCTCGATACAGCAGGTTCGGTTCACGGACGGTGAGGGCTTCGGTGAAGAGATAGAAACTATACCAATACCTAACGTAGTACAACTGTGTGACTCTGTACTTTAATATTTATAGCGGGAAATAGCGCTTTTAATGCCAATACTGTACAGCGCATTTACTCGTGGAATGCCTGGTTTGACTCTCGGAATCACAGGAAAGGTGTTGCTATTGACTTCGCCGTTCGAATCACAAAGATGGCGGAAATGTTCTCGATCTGTTTGACACATGACCGTCGAATTCATAATGAAGATAAGGTACCCGTCACTGAAATCAATACTAATTTCTTCCTCTGAACACGAAGTAATACTCTCGATGAAGCGGCAGAGGTTCGCTGAAGGTAACGCCTTCGATAAAACGTTAGTCTTTATACCAATTGATTACGCTCTCAGACGGGTTGATGCTCAACTTAAATATGAAAACCATGAATTGAGGTGTCTATTATTGACTTTATACCAATCTGTATCGCTCTCAAGCAGCTTGACGCTCTACTTTAATTTTCATACGGCGGATTGATGTGTCTATTAAGAATAGTTCTCAGCGGACTTACACCCGCAATACCTGGCTTGGCGATCGGAATGGCAGGATAGGTGAAGCTATTGACATAGCCGTTCGACTACCCGAAGAAGCTTGGATCGATCTGGAGCGGATTTACACTCAATCTTATATTTCATATAAAAAAATAAGTGGCGCCTCTGCTATAACGTCTACTAATTGGTTCTATTGAGAAGTATTCATGACTTTCGCTACAGCGGGTTAGGTTCTACGAAGGTAACGTATTCGGTAAAAAGAACGACTCTATAACAATTGGTAATACTCTCAAACGGTTTGACGCTCTACTTTAATATTCAAACCGCGAAATAAGGTGTACATTCCACATAGTATACAGCGGAACAACTCCCGACTGCCTGCTTTGGATATCGTAATAACAGGACAGGTGAAGCTATTGACTCACCCGTTCGTGTCTCAAGAATGTGGTGGCGTTCTCGAACGGTTTGCCATTAGATCTTATAATTCATACATGAAACTAATGTGCCCATTACTAAAATGTGTACTAAATAGTTTCCCTGAGTACGAAGTTATAAACTCGAAGCAGCGGGATAGACTCTCGTTAGATAAAGCCTAGTGTAAAATGTTTGACACCATACCAATGGGTAGCGTTCTACAAAAGTTAGGCGCTCTATTTTAATATTCATACTGTGTACTAAAGTGTCAATTGGCAATACTGTACAGTGGAGTGTCTCCGCGAATACCTGGTTGGACTATCCGAATAACAGTATCGGTGAATGTTCTGACTTTGCAGTGCGACTCTCAAAACTAGTGATAACGTTCTCGAACGGATTGTCTCGCGATCTCCTTATTCATCCTCGAAATTAAGGTGCCGGCACTGAAATGAATACAAATATTCTTGTACAAAAACGTTGTTATACCCTCGATACACCGGGCTTGATTCTCGGAAGTTAAGGCCTTGCGGAAAAATTTGACACTATCACAATACGTAATGTTCTACAAAGGTTTGACTCTCTACCTTAATAGTCGTTCCGTGAATGAACGTGGCCATTGGCAATACTGCACTGCGGATTGACTTCCGAAATACCTGGCCTGCCCCTCGGAACTGCAAGAGCGTTTTAGCTCCTGACTAAGCGTTCGACACTCAAAGAGGGTGGTGTCGTTGTTAG
Source organism: Euglossa dilemma (assembly GCA_002201625.1). Classification (NCBI taxonomy): domain Eukaryota; kingdom Metazoa; phylum Arthropoda; class Insecta; order Hymenoptera; family Apidae; genus Euglossa; species Euglossa dilemma. Next base: position 69,049 of record NIJG01000360.1, read on the forward strand.
ATCTTCCAATTCATACACGTAACTAAGGATCCCGTCACAAAAATATATACTAATGTTTTTCCCGAACACGAAGATATGCCCTCGGTACAGCGGCTTAGGTGCGCGGAAAGTAAGGTGCCCGGTAAGAAGTTTGTCGTCAAACAAAAAGGTAACGTTCTCCTACAGCTTCTCTCTCTACTTTAATATGCATACCGCGAATTACGATGTCCATTGCCAACACTGTTCATCGGACTTTCTCCCGGAATACCTGGTTTACTCTAGGAATCAAATGATAGGGGAAGCTATTGACTTTGACGAGCGACTTTCAAAGAGGGTGGGATCGTTCTCCAACTGTTTGAGCCACGATTTTGCTATTCATACGTGAAAAACAGCTGTACGACTGCTAAAATATTATATAATTTGCTTCCGTGAACACTAGGCAAGTCACATCGCACAGCGGATTAGGATCTCGGATGGTAAGGTATTCAGGAGAAAGAATGACATTATAACAATTGGTAATGTTCTCCGACGATTTGACTCACATCCTTAATACTCATGCCGTGAGTTAAGGTGTCTATTGCCAATACTGTTGAGCGCATTTACTCCTGCAATACCTGATTTGCTTCTCGGAATCAGAAGATAGGAGCAGCTATTGACTTAGCTGTGCGATTGTCAAGGAGGTGACAACGTTCTCGAACGGTTTGGCGCACTATCTCCTTATTCATTCACGTAATTAAGCTTCCGGTCACTGAAATATATACTACTTTCATTTTATGAACTCAAAATTACACACTCGATACAGCGGGTTAGGTCTTTGGAAGGTAAGAGATTCGGTAAAAAGATTGACTCTATTCCAACAGGTCACGTTCCATAACGGTATGGCACTGTACTCTAATATTCATAACCTATATTAATGGGTCCATTGCCAATAGTGTACAGTGCAATTTCTACCGTAGTACCTGGTACAATTCTCGGAATCTCAGTATATGTGGAGTTATTGACATAGCAGTTCGACTCGCAAAGAAGGTGGTATCGTCAATAACCGGACAGACATTTTATATTCTAATTCATACATGAAATTACGGCGTCCGTCACTAAAATGTAGATGAATTTATTCCACTGAAGATATTTTGAACTCTCGATACAGCGGATTCGACATTCGCAGGTTAAGGTCTTCAGTAAAACGTTTGACATTATACCAATTGGTAACATACTCAAATGGAGTGACACATTCCTTTAATATTAAAACCGTCAATTAAGATGTCTATTGCCAAAACTGTTCAATGAAGTTACAACTGCAATACCTTGCTTGTCTCCAGGAACCACAAGCTAGCTGTAGCTATTGACGTAGCCGTCCGGCCCTCAAAGAAAGTGGTAACGTTTTCGAACGGTTACGCAACCGATCTTCTAATTTATAAATAAAATTAGGGTGCTCGTCGCTAAAATGTATATTAAGGTTCTACTCCGAACACGATGTTATACTCTCGATACACAGCATTAGGTAGGTAAGGTATTCAGTAAAAGGTATGACTGTATACCAATTGGTAATGTTCTCCATCAGCTTGACTCTCTTCTTTAATAGGCGATCTACGATCGGCTATGCCAAAAGCTTCAGATATCCCATGAATCCGGGAGTCAAATCTGGTATATCAGGAGTAAATCCGCTGAACCTTATTGGCAATGGACACCATAATTCACAGTTTTAGTATTAAAGTATTGTGTCGATGTGTTTGAGAACGTTACCAATTGATATAACGTCATACTCCTTATCGGATACCACAATTTCCGTGACCTTAATCCGCTGTATCGAGGGTATAACTTCGTGTTCAGAGAGAGACGTTATTCTTCATGTCAGTGTCGGGCACCATAACTTCATGTATCAAATGGTAGATCGAGGGTCAAACCGTTCGAGATCGTTGCCACCTTCTGTGACTGAAGAACTGCCATGTGAATAGCTTGACATAACCTGCGAATCCGAGAGTCAAACCAGGTATGCCAGGAGTAAATCCGCTGAACAGTATTGGCAAAGACTGCTTATTTGACGGTATGAATATCAGTGCAGAGCATGAAACCGTTTTAGAGTTTTACCTAATTGTATAGGGTCAAACCTTTTTCCGAGAACCATACCATCCTCGAAGCTAACCCGCTGTATCGAGAGTATAACATCGTGTTCGGACGAAAAATTTGTTATTGATTTTAGTGACCGGCACACCATAATTTAGTGTATGACTTACAAGAACAAGTTACAAACCTTTCGCCTCCGTTACGAACGTCCTTGAGAGTTGCACAGCTAAGTCAATAGCTTCACCAATCCTGTGATTCCGAAAGTCATACCAGGCTCTGCGGGAGTAAGTCTGATGATCGGCAATGGCAATAGACACCTTAATTCAAGGTCTGTATATTAAATTAGAGCGTCCGTCCTTCTGAGATGGTCTCCAATTGGTATAAAGTCAAACTTCTTACTGAATAGGAAACCCTCCGATGGCCTATCTCTCTGCATCCAGAGCATAACTGCGAGTTGAGGGCAGCAAATTATTATACACTATAGTGACGGGCACCTTAATCTAATGTATGTATTGGAAGATAGTGTACCAAACCATTCGAGAATGATGCCGCCTTTTTCGGGAGCCGAATGGAGAAGTCAATAGTTTCACCTATCCTGTGATGCCGCGAGTCAAGCCAGATATTCCGGGAGTAGATCCGCTGTATAGTATTGGCCATATATGCCCTACATCACGGTATAAATATTAATGTACACATCCAAACCGTTGTTGGACGTCATTTATTCATATAGTGTCAAACTTTTCACCGATGACATTACCGTGGTGAAGATAACCAGCTGTATATACGACAACATAACACGGTGTTCTGAGGACGAAATTAGAACACACTTTAGTGGCGGGCACTATAATTTCAAGTATGTAATATAAAGATCGAGAGTCAAACCGTTCGCGAACGTTTCCACCTTCATTGAGGATCGAACGGCTAAGTCAATAGCTACACCTATCCCGACATTGCGCGAGTCAAACTAGTTATCCAAGAGTATACCGGCTGAACAGTATTGGTAATAGAGACGTTAATTCACGGTGTGAATATTAAAGTAGAGCGCCAAACCGCTTCAGAATGTTACATAATCGTATAGAGTCAAACATTGAACCGATGGTCTTAACTTCCGAGAAGCCAACCCGCTGTATCGAGAGTAAAACTTCCTGATCAGATAAAGAAGTTTCTCTTCATTTCTGAGACGGGCACCTTCACTTTATGTATGAATTAGAAGATCGTGGGTCAAACGGTTCCAGCACGTTACCACTTTCAACGACATTCGATCGGCTACGTCAATAGCTCCAGCTGTCGTATGATTCCGCGAGTCATATATGGTAATACAGGAGTATTCCACTGAACAGTCTATTCAATAGATACCTAAATTCTTGGTATGAATATTAATGTAGGAAGACAAATGTTCGAAGAATATTACCAATTTGAATAAAGTGATTTCTTTCCGGAAACATTACCTGCCGAGAACCTAACCCGTTGTAGCAAGTGTCCTGCTTAATGTTCACGGAGACAAATTAGTAGATATTTTAGCGGACCGACACCACATATTTGTGTATAAATATCAGCACCGAGAGTCAATGCGATCGAGAACGTTACCACCTTCTTTGAGATTCGTGTGGTTAAGCTATTAGCTTCACACATCCTGCGATTCCGAGAGACAAACCAGGTAGTCCGCGACTAAACCCGCTGCTCAGGATTGATATTATACATGCTATTTCACATTGTATGCATTAAAGAGCAGAGTTAATCCGATGTGGAACGATACATATTTCTATGCAGTCAGACTCTTCAAAGAAGGCCTTACCTTCCGAGAAGCAAACCCGATGTATCGACATTGCATTTCCGTTTTCAGAGATGCGAATTACAAAACATTTTAGTGACAGGCACCGTAATTTCATGTATGAATTAAAAGATCGAGGGTCAAATCGTTCGAGAACGATACCACCTTCGCTGAGAATCGCGCAGATAATTCAACAGCTTCACATATTCCAGGATTGCAAGAGGCAAATGTGGTATTACCTGTGTAAATCCGCTGAACAGTTTTGCAATGGACATCTTAATTTACGGTTTGAACGTTATGGCAGATCGTCAAACCGCCGTAGACCGTTACCTAGTCGTATAAAGTCAAATTTTGTACTGAAGGCCTTACCTTTCGCGAAATTAACCCGCTATATCGAGATTATAATTTCGTGACCAGAGGGGAAAATTAGTACACATTTTAGTGTCGGTCACATTTATTTCATGTATGTATTTCATGTATGGTTAAACCGTTCGTGAACGTTAGCGCCTTCTTTGAGATTCCAACGGCTAAGTCGACAGCTTCACCTATCCTGTGATTCCGCACGTCAAACCAGCTATTTTCGGAGTAGAACCGCATCATCTTATTGGCCTTTGATATTTATGCAGTGATATAGGGTGCAAAAGGCCAATACGATGAGGCGGTAATATCAAAGTACAGAGTGTACCCGTTGTAGATCGTTTCCTATTGGTAAAGAGTAAAACTTTTTGACGAAAGCATTACCTTCGACGAAAGTACCCTGCTGTACCGAGATCATAATTTCGTGGTCAAAGAAGCAAGATGGTACGCATATTAGTGACGGGCACCTTAATTTCATGTATCAATTAGCAGATCCAGGGTCAAACCGTTTGAGAACGATACGACCATCCTTGAGATTCAATCGGCTATGTCAATGGCTTCACCCCTCGGGTGATTCCGCGAGTAAAACCACGTATTCCGGGAATAAATCCGCAGAGCAGTGTTGGCAATAGGCACCATAATTCACGGTATGTATACTAAAGTCGAGCGACAATCCGATTGAGAACGATACCAATTGGTATAACGTCATACTGTTCTTCGCATAACTTACCTTCCGAGAACATAAGGTGCAGAATCGCGGGTATAACTTCATGATCACAGACACAAATTATTGTTCATTCTAGTGACATGGACCTTAATTTCGAGCTTGAATTAGAAGATCGGGGGTCAAACCGATCGAGAACGATATCACCTTCTTTGAAAGTCGCACAGCTAATTCAACAGCTTCATCTATCCAGTAATTCGGAGAATCAAACTAGGAATTGCTGGAGTGAACGCCTGAATAGTAATGATCATAGACACCTTAGTTCACGGTTCGAATATTAAAATACAACGAAAAACCATTTGAGAACTTAACAATTGCAATAAAGTTAAACGTTGTACCGAAGACCTTACCCTCCGAAAAACGAACCCGCTGGCTGTGTCGAGAGTTTAACAATATGATCAGATGTACGAACTAGTATACATTTTAGTGACGGGCATCTTAATTTCGTGAGTCAATTGTAAGATCGATTGTCTATCCGCTCGAGAACGAACCACCTTCATTGAGAGTGACACAGCTATGTCAATAGCTTCTTGACATTCCGAGTGTCAAACGAGGTATTCTGCGAGTAAATCCGCTGAACACAGTTGGCAGTAGTCGCCTTTGATTTCTGTATGAATTTCAACGTAGAGAGACAGTCCTTTCGAGAACGTTTTCATTTGGTACATAGTAAAACGTTTTATCGAGGACCTTACTTTCCGCGAGCGTAACTCGCTGTATCGAGAATGTAACTTCGAGTTCAGGGACATAAATTAGTACACATTTTAGTACGGGGCCCCTTAATTCCATGTATAAATAAGGCGATTGGGAGTCAAAGCAATGGAGAACGTTACCACCTTTCTTGAGTGTCGCACAGAGATAAGCGAGTAGATTCACCTATCCTGTGATACCGAAAGTCAAACTTGGTACTCCGGGAGCCTATCTGCTGTTCTGCATTGGTAATGTACACCTGAAATCACGATTCTAATATTGAAGAAGAGCGAAAAACCGTTGTAAACTTTACTTATTTGTGTAGAATCAAAGTTTCGACCGACGGCCTTACCTCCCGAGTAGTCCAACCCGCTGTTGGATATGCATTACTCAGTGTGCATTGAAACATAAAAGATTAAATTTTTTGGTGCGCACCATAATCCCATGTATGAAATAGGAGATCGAGTGTCAAACCGATCGAGAACGCTACCACCTTGATTGAGAATCGAACCGCGTTGATAACAGATTCACCTATCCTATGACTCCGAGAGTCAAACCTGGTATTCCGGCCGTAAGTACACTGAACAGTAACGTCATTAGACTCCGTAATTCACGGACTTAAGATTAAAGTAGGACGTCAATCCATTTGAGAACGTTACATATTGATATATAGTCAAAATTTTAACGAAGGCCTTACCTTGCGAGAAGCCAACCCGCTGCATGATGAGTATATCTTCGAGTTCAGAGAAGCAAACGTGAACACATATTTGTGACGGGCACTTTAACTTTATATATGAATTTGGAGGTCGAGGGTCGAACCGTTCGAGAACTCTACCGCCTTCTTTGAGAGTCGAACGGATAAGTAGCATCACCTGTCCTGTGATTCCAAAAGACACACCAGACATTCCGGGAGTCAATAAACAGTACACTATTGGCAATTGACACCTTAATTCACGGTTTAAATATTAGAGTTCAGTGTCAAATCGTCGTAGATCGTTACCTTTTGCTATAGAGTCATACTTCTTAACGAAGGACTAACCTTCCGAGAAGCCCAGCCCGCTGCAGGGAGTGCCATGCTTAGTGACCATGGAAAAAAAGTAGTAGGCATTTTAGGCAGGGGCACGTTAATTTAATGCATGAATTAGAAGATCGCGGGGCTATCTTCTCGAGAACGTTACCACCCGCCTCGAGAGTCGATCAGCTAAATCAATAGCTCCGCCTATCCAATGATTGCGATGCTCAGACCAGGTATTCCGGAAGTCAGACCGCTGTACTATAATTGCAGTGGACATATTGAATTACTGTAAGGATATCAATGTAGAGAGTCAAGCCGTTGGAGAACATTGCCAGTTGGTATTGAGTCAAACACTTTACCGGAGGTCTTACCTTCCCAGAAGCTATCCCGCTGTATCAAGACTATGACTTCGTGTTCAGAGAACCACATTAGTGCACATTTTAGTGGTGGGCTCCATGATTCCATGAAATAATTACAAAAACAAGGACCAAACCAATCGTGAAACTCGCACAACTAAGTCTATATATTCACGTCTCCAGACATTCCGAAAGTCAAACGGGGTATTCCTGGATTAAAGCCGCTGAATGGTATTGGCAATAGGCACGGTATTTCACGGTTTGGATATAGAAGTACAGTGTCAAGCCGTTTGAGAACGTTACCAATTGGTAAAAAGACAAACGCTTTACTGAAGACCATATCCACCGGGAGCCTAAGGCGACGTATCGAGAGTATAACAGCTTTCAGAGGAAGAAATTAGCGCACATTTTAGTGACGGATATCATAGCTTCACGTATGAATTAGATGATCTAGTGTCAAACCATTCGCTTAAGTTACCACCTTGTTTGAGAGTCAAACTACTGCGTCAATGGCTTCAGCTGTCCAGTGCTTTCGAGATTCAATCGGGGTATTCCAGGCGTAACTCAGCTGTACAGTATCGGCATTAAAAACCCTGTTTCCCTGTATAAATATTATAGTGCAGAGTCAAACCGCTGTTGAATGATAATTATTGGTATGGAGTCAAACATTTTACCGAAGGCCATACCTTCCGAGAAGATAACCCGCGGTATCGAGACTATAACACCGTGTTCAATGGCGCGAATTAGTAGTCATTCTAGCGACGGGCACCTTGACTTCATGTATGGATTAGAGGACCGAGGGTGAAGCCCTCGAGAACGTTGCCACCTTCTATGAGAGACGAACGGCTAAGTCAATGGTTTCACGTCTCCTGCCATTCCTAGAATCAAACCATGTATTCCGGGAGTCAATGCGCTTTACAGAATTGGCAATAGACACCTAGATTCACGGTTTGAAGCAGGCCGTCAAGCCGTTATATAACAATACCTATAGGTATAGGGTGCAAACTTCTTACAGAAAGCCTTACCCTCCGAAAAAATAACCCGCTGTATCGAGAGAAAAATGCCGTGTTCGCAGGTACGAACTAGTATACATTTTAGGGACTAACACATTAATTTCATGCATGAATTAGAAGATCGATGGTGTAACCGCTCGAGAACGTTGCCACCTTCGGTGAGAGCCGATGGGCTACACCCGTCCTATGATTCAGTCATATGATTCAGTCCTTGATCGGACCGTCAAATGGGGAATTGCGGGTGTAAATCCGCTGAACAGCATTGGCAATAAACACCTTTTCTCGCGGTATGAAAATTAAAGTACAGGCTTTAACCGTTCGAGCACATTAGCAATTGCCACAAAGTCACCCTTTTTACCAATTAACTTACCTTCCGAGAACCTAACACGCTGCTCCGTGTGTGTTGCATAATGTTCGCGCATACAAAATAGTTGACATTTTTCGATGCGGAATCCCTATATTCATGTATGAACAGAAAAATCGACAGTTAAACCGTTCGGAAACGCTACCACCTTCTTTCGATCGGCGAAGTCAATAGCTTCACCCATACTGTGACTCCGAAAGCCAAGCCTGGCAAACCAGGATTAAAGCCGCAGAAACGTATTGCCAATAGATACCTCAATTCACGGTATGAATATTAAAACTGACCGCCAGCCCGTTGTAGAACGAAACCAATTGAAATAAAGTCAGACGACTTACCGGTTACCTTGACATCCAAGAACTAGCCCGCAGTAGCGAGTGCCATGCTTAGTGCTGAAGGAAATAAATTAGTTGTCATTGTAGCCGAAGCACACCTTATTTGCATATATGAATTAGAAGATCGAGTATCAAACCGATCGCGAGCGATCCCACCTTCTTAGGGAGTCAAACATCTATGTCAATAGGTTCACCTATTCTGTGATTCCCCGTGTCAAATCAGTTACACCGGGCGTGAATCCCCTGTACAGTATTGGCAATCGACACCTTAATTCACGGTATGAATATTAAAACAGAAGGTCAATCCGTCGGAGAACATTACGAATTGGTATACAGTCAATCTTCTTACCGAATGCATTACATTCTTAGATTATAACCCGCTGCAGCGATGGCCATGCATAGTCCGCACGGAAACGAATGAGTAGACAATATTGTAGAAGCACACCTTATTTTTATATATGAATTAGAAGATCGTGTGTCAAACCGCACGATATCGTTACCGCCTTCGTTGACCGTCGAACGGCTGATTTAATAGATTGACCTATCCTATAGTACCGAGAGTCACACTAGGTATATCAGGATTGAATCTGCTGTACACTGATGGCAATGGACATCTTAATTCACGGTTTCAATATGAAAGTAGAGGGTGAAGCAGGTTGAGAAAGTTACCAGATGGTATAAAGTCAAACGTTTTGCCGAAGATCTCACAATCCGAGAACCTAGTCCGCTGCATCGACTTTATATTATCGTGAACAGTGATACAAATTAGTATAGATTATAGTAACGGGTACATCAATTTCATGTATCAATTAGAAGTTCTTGTGTCAAACCGTTCAACAACGTTACCACCTTCTTTGAGACTCGATCTGCTGAGTCAGTAGCTTCAACATTTCTTGTGATTCCGAGAGTCCAACCAGGTATTCCAGGAGTAAATCCGCTGAACAGTATTGGCAATGGATACATTAATTCACAGTATGGATATTAAAGTAGAGAGTCAATCCGTTTGAAAGCGTTACCAATTGGTATAACGTCATGCGCTTTATCGCATGTCTTACCCACCGAGAACCAAACCCGCTGTATCGAGGGTGTAACTTCATGACCAGAGATACAAATTAGCATTTATTTCAGTGACGGGCACCTTAACTTCATGTAGGAATTAGAAGATCGAGTGCCAAACCGCACGAGAACGTAACTACCTTCTTTGAGTGTGGCGCATGTATGTCAATAGCTTCACCTTTCTTGATATTTCGAGTGTCAAACCTGGTATTCGTGGAGTAAATCCGCAGAAGAGTATTGGGAATAGACGCCTTAGTTCATGGTATATCTATTAAAGCAGAGAGACAATCCTTTCGAGAACGTTTCCAATTGGTATAGAGTAAAACGTTTTACCGATGACCTTTCTTTCTGCGAACTTGACTCGCAGTATCGAGAGTGTAACTGAGGGTTCAGAGATACAAATTAGTATTCACTTTAGTGACTGGCACCCGAATTTCTTGTATGACTAAGAGGATCGAGTGCTACACCATTCGAACACGTTACCTCCTTCATTGAGAGTGGCATAGCTCAGGTAATGGTTTCACATATCCTGCGATTCTGAGAGTAAAATCAGTCATTACGGGAATAAATACACTGAATTATGTAGGCAATTGACAACATACTTCACGGTATCAACATATCAGTAGAAAGTCAGACCGTCGGATATCAATTCCAATTGGTATACAGTCACCCTTTTCACCAAAGGCAAAACCCTCCGAGATCAAAACCTGCTGTAATCAGAGCTTCACTTGGTGCTTCGGGAAACACATTAGTATACATTTGATTGACGGCACATAAAATTTAAGTGTGAATTAGAATTTGGATGGTCAAACCGTTCGCGGACGATACCACCGTCTTTGAGAGTCTTTCGGCTAGCGTCCGCTATCCCGTGATAGAGAGAGTCATATCAAGCAACACTGGAGTAGATGCGGTGTACAGTATTGTCAAGCGGCTCCTTAATGCACGGTTTGAACATTAATGTAGAGAGTCAAACCATTTGAGAACGTTACCAACGACTATAATGTCAAACGTTTTACCGGAGACGGTGCCTTACTTCCTGTATGAATTAGAAGATTGGGGGTCAAACCTTTCTAGATCATTACCACCTTCTATGCCAGTTGAACGGCTGCGTCAATAGCCTCACACACATTGTTACACCGAAAATTAAACCAGATATTCCTGGTGTAAATCCGCTGAATGCTATTGGCAATTGACACCTTCATTCTCGACTTTAATGATAAAATGTACCATCAATTCGTTCGAGAACGACACCAGTTGCTACAAAGTCAATCGTTCTACCGTTGCCCATACCTTCGCGCGAAATTCACCCGATTCATCGACAGTATAACATCGTGTTCAGAGAAAGAAGTTAGTATTCATTTCAGCGACAGGCACCTTAACTTCATGTACGAACTACAAGTTCGGATGCTAAACCAAATCGCGAACGTTACCGCCTTCTATGAGACACGAGAGGCCAAGTTATTAGCTTCACTCATCCTGTGATTCCTAGATCTAAACCAGGCACTTCTGGCGTGAGTGCGCTGTACAGAATTGGCAATAGGCGCCTTAATTCACGGTTCGAATATTAATGCAGGTCGTCAAGCCGATGTATAACAATATCTATAGGCGTAGGGTCAAACTTCGTACAGAATGCCTTATCCTCCGAAAAACTACCCCCGTGCATCGAGAGTACAACTTGGTGTCCAGAGAAGCAAATTAGTACACATTTTAGATACACTCGCCTTAATTTCTTGTGTGTATTAGAAAACAGAGTTTCAAACCGTTCGACAATGTTGCCGCCTTCTTTGAGTGTCGACAGAATACGTCAACAGATTCTTCTAGCCTGCGATTCCGAGAGTCAGACCACGTATACCTGGAGTAAGCACGCTGAGCAGTATTGGTAATAGACACTTTAATTCACGGATTGAAAATTAATGCCGAGCGTGGAACCGCTTAAGAACGTTTCCAGGTGGTATAAAGTCAACCATTCGGCCGATATCATTACTTCCGAAAAACTAACCCGCTGCATTGCGAGTATAACAGCGAGTTCAGTGGTACGAACTAGTATACATTTCAGTGACGGGCACCTTAACTTCATGCATGAATTAGAATTTCTACGGTCAAACCGTTCGAGAACGTTACCACCATCTTTGAGAATCCAATGAGTATGTCAATAGCATCACCCAGCCTGGGATTCCGAGAGTCATATCAGGTAATGCGATAGAAAATCCGCTGAACTATGTTGCAATGGGCACCAGAAATCGCGGTATGAATATTAAAGTAGGGGGACAAACCGTAGGAGAATTTTACCAATTGATATGACGACAAACTTCTTACCGGACACCTTACTTTACGCGCACTTAACACGCTGCATCGAGGGCATAACTTCGTGTTCGTAGAAACACATTCGTATACATTTTAGTGATGGGATCCTTAACTACATGTATGAATTCGAAGATCGAATAGCGTTATCACCCTCTTTGAATGTCGAGCGGCTAATTCAACAGCCAAAACGCTCATGTGTTTCCGAGGGGCTGGCCAGGTATTCCGGAACTCAATCAGCAGTGCAGTATTACCAACGGTCACGTTCATTCACGGTATGAACATTAAAGTAGAGTGTCAATCATTTGTAGAACATTATGCATTTTTATAGTGTCAAATTTTTTCGCATTGCCTTAACTTCCGAGAACCAAACCTGGTGTATAGGGAGTATAACTAAGTTTTTAAATGAGAAAATTTGATTTCATTTTAGTGACGGGCACCATAATTTCATGGATAAATAAGGAGATCGCGAGTTAATCCGTTCGAGAACGTTATCACCTTTTTTGAGAGTCGCACGAAAAAGTCACTACATTTAACGATACTGTTATTGCGATTGCCAACCAGGTATTCCGGGTGACACTCTACAGTGCAATAATACCAATGGACCCTTTAATTCATGGTATGGATAGTATAGTAGGGCGACAGACCATGGTAGAACGCTACCTATTGGTATAGTGTCACACATTTTACAGTTGGCTGTACCTTACGAGTTCCAAACCCGCTGCTTCGAATGTATAACTTCGTATTCAGAGAAACAAGTTAGTATACATTTTAGTGTCGGGAACCTTAATTTCGTGCATGAATTAGAAGGTTGAGAGGCAACCATGCCAAGAACGTTACCACAATCTTTGAGAGACGAACGGTTAAGTCAATAGCTCCACCTATCCTGTGATTCCGAGAGTCAACCCGGGAAAACCGAGAGTATGTCAGCTAAAGGGTATTGGCAATAGACACCTTAGTTCACGGTTTGAACATCACAGTAGATGGACGATCCGTCGGAGAACATTACCGGCTGTTATAGAGTCATTCTTATTACCTAGTACATTATCATCCTAGAGCCCAACCCGCTGTAGCGAGTGTCATGCTCAGTGCCGACGGAAACAAATTAGTAGACGCTTCAGCAAACGGAAACCTTATTTTTACATATGAATTGCATAATTGGTAGTCAAACCCTTCGTGAACGATCCAACCTTCTCTGAGAATCGAACGGCGAAGTCAATAGTTCGACGCATCCTGCGATTCCTAGAGCTAACCCAGATATTCCTGAAGTGAATGCGCTGTACAGAAATGGCAACAGATGCCTCAATGCATGGTATGAATATTAGAGCAGGCCGTCAAGCCGTTGCAAATAATACCTACAGGTGTAGGGTCAAACTTCATACAGAATGGCTCGCACTCCATTAAACTGATCCGCTGTATCAACAGCATAACGCCACGTTCAGAGGTACAAACTAGTATACATTTTTTAGGCAAGCACCTTAATTTCATGCAGGAATAAGAAGATCGAGGGTCGATCGGTACGAGAACGTTACCACCTTCTAAGAGGGACGACCGGCTTTGTCAATCGCTTCACCTAATCTGTGATTCGGAGAGTCAAACCAGGTACTCGACGAGTAAGTGCGTTGAACAGCTTTAGCAGTAGACACCATATTTCAGGGCTTGAATGTTAAAGAAGAGCGTCATTTCGTATGAGAACGTTACCAATTAGTGTATAGTTAAACGTTTTGTCGAAGACCTTACCATCTGATAAGCTTACCCGCTGCAACGGGAGTATAACTTCGTTTCCAGAGAATGAAGTAAGCAATCATTTCAGTGTCGGTCACCATAACTTCATGTATGAATTAGGAGATTAAGGGCCAAACCGCCGGAGAACGCTGCCACCCTCTGTGAGAACGAATGGCTGAGAAAATAGCTTCACCTATCCTGTGTTTCCGAGAGTTAATCCTGGTATTCTAGGAGTCAATCAGCTGAACTTTACTGGAAATAGGCACCTTAATTCACGATTTGAATATTAAATTAAAGCGATACACCGTTTGAGAACATTTCAAATTCCTATAAGGTCAAACGAAGTACCGAAGGTCTTGCATTCCGCGAACATCACTTGATTCATCGAGGCATAACATCGTGTTCAGTGAAGCAATTTAGTATGCATCTTAATGACTCGCACCTTAATTTCTTGTATAAATTAGAAGTTCGAGTGTCGAACCGGTTCAGAACGATACGACCTTTTTTGGGGCTATGCCAATAGCTTCACATATCCTGTGATTCCGACCGTCAAACGAGATATTCCGGGTGTAAATGCCGTGTACAGTATTGGCATTATAAACCTCAATTCACGGTATGAATACTAAAGTCGGATGAGAATCCATCGGTGAACATTACCAATTGGTATAGAGTCATACTACTTACCGGATACCTTATCGTCCGAGAACATAGCCCGCTGTATCGAGAGTATAACTTCGTGGCCAGAGTAACAAAATCGTATACATTTGAGCGACGGGCAGCTTAAGTTGGTGTATGAATTAGAAGATAGAGGGACAGACCGTTCGAGCCCGATACCACTTTCCTTGAGAGTCGAACGGCCATATCAATAGCCTCACCTATCCGGTCATTCGGAGAATCAAACTGGATACTCCGGGAGTAAATCCGCTGATCAGTATTGGTAGTGGACACCTTCATTCACGATTTGAATATTAAAATGGAGCGTCAACCCGTTTGAGGACGCTACCAATTTGCATAAAGATTTACTGAACGTTTTACTGTACAGCTGACCATGCGAAAGCCTAACACTGTGTATCAAGAATATAACATGGTGTTCAGAGGTCCGAACTAGTATTCATTCTAGTGACGACCACATTAATTTCCTGCATGGATTAAAGATCGATGTTCCAACCGCACCAGAACGTTACCTCCTTCTGTGACAGACGAGCTGCTGTGTCAACAGCTTCACCTATCCTGTGATTCCGAGAGTCATGCCTGGTATTCCAGGAGTTACTGCGCTAAACAGGATTGGTAATAGACAAACTAATTCACGGTACGAATATTAAAGTAGAGCGTGAAACCGTTTGAGAACGTTACTTATTGGTATAAAGACAAACCCTTTACCGAAGACCTTTCTCACCGAAAGCCCATCAAGCTGTACCAAGAGCATAATGCAGCGTTCAGAGGAGCATATTAGTATACCTTTTAGTGACGGGCACCTTAATTTCATGTATAAATTATATGACCGATGGTCAAACAGTTCGGGAATATTACCGCCCTCTTTGAAATTCAAACGGCTAAGTCAGTATCTTCACCTATCCTGTGATTCCGAGAGTCAAATCAATCATTACGTGGGAAAATCCGCTGAGCAATATAGGTAACTGGCACGATAAATCACGGTTTGAACATTAAAGTAGAAAGATAAACTGTACGAGATCGTTGCCAAATAGTATGGAGTCGCTCTTTTTACCGACGGCCTTACCTTCCGAGAACATAAGCCGCTGCATCGAGAGTATAACTTCGTGTTCGGGGACGAAAATTCACATACGCTTTATTTACGGGCACTTTCGTTTCAAGTATGGTTCAGAAGATCGAGGGTCAAGCCGTTCGAGAACGTTACCACCTTCTTCGAGAATCGCACATCTATGACAATAGCTTCAACTGTCCCGAGATCTCGAGAGTCACACCAGGTATATCAGGAGTAAATCCGGTGTACAGTAATGGCAACGGACGCCTTAGTTCGCAGTTTGTATGTTCAAGTAGAGCGTCAATCCGTCTGAGAACGTTTCCAATTGGTATAACGTCATACTCTTTACATGATACCTTACCATCCGAGGACATAACCTGCTGTATCGTAGGCATATCTTCGCGTTCAGAGATTCAAATTAGTATACGTTTTAGTGACGGGCACCTTAGTTTCACGTATGAATTTGAAGATCCGGCGTCAAACCGTTGGAGAACGTCACCAATTGGTATAGAATCAAACGCATCACCGAAATCCTTACCCACCGATAACATAGCCCCCTGTATCGACAATATAGCAGCTTGTTCATAGGAACGAATTAGCATACATTTTTGTGACGGTCACCTTAATTTAATATATAAAACAAAAAATGGAATGTGAAACCGTTTTAGAACGTTACAAACATATTTGATATTCGGGTAGCAAAGTCTATTGCTTTTCCCATCCTGCGACTACGAAAGTCAAACCAGGTATTCCGGGAGTAATTCCACTTTGCAGTATTTGCAGTCGGCACCGCAAATCGCGGTATGGATATTAATGTACAAAGACAAGTCTCTGTACAACGTTACTTATTTGTATAGAGACAGACTTTTTACCGATGGCCTTACCATCCGTGATTCTATCCCCCTGTATCGAGAGTGTAACTTCGAGATCAGAGATACAACTTCGTATATCTTCTTGTGACGACTACCTTAATTTCAGGTATGAATTCAAAGATCGAGTGTCAAATCGTTCGAAACCGTTACCAGCTTCCTTTAGATTCGAACGTCTGAGTCAATTGCGTCACGTATCCTGTTATTCCTACGTTGAAACCAGGCATTCCGAAAGTCAATCCTCTGCACACTATCTGCAATGGACACCTTAATTCTAGGTTCAAATATTGAAATGGAGCGTCAAACCGACTGAGAACGTTACCAATTGCTATAAAGCGAAATCAGTTACCGAAGACCTTACACTTCGAAAAACTAACCCGCCTTGTCGAAAGTATAACACGGTGTTCGGAGGTACGAACTAGTATACATTTAAGTGTCGAGCACCTGATTTTCATGCATGTAATAAAAGATCAAGGGTCAAACAGCTCGAGACCGTTGCCACCATCTGTGATAGGGGAACGGTTACGTCAAAAGCTTCACCTATCCTGCGATACCGATAGTCAAACCAGGTAATCCGGTTGAAATTCCGTTGAATAGTATTGGTAATAGACACCTCAATTCATGATTTCATTATTGACATACAACGTCAGACCGATTGAGATCGTTACCAATTGTTATAAGGTCAAACGTTTTATCGAAGACTTTACCCTCCAAAAAACTAACTCGGTTTTTGCAGGGTATAAGTTCGTGCTCAGCGAAAGGAATTAGTATTCATTTCGGTATCGGGCACCTTAACTTCATGTACGAATTGGAAGAGTGAGGGCCAATCGCCTCCGGAACGATGCCACCTTCTGTGAGAATCGAACGGCTACGTCAATCGATGCAACTATCCCGTGATTCGGAGGGTCAAACAAGGTACTCCGGGAGTAAATCCGCTGAACAGGTTTGGCAGTGGACACAAAGCACATTTTCGAAAACATTAGTGTTCAAAATTGTTGTTTTGACCTCAAAGTCTCTATGTCGCGATGTGTTTCTAGTTCATAATGTTCAATGCATTTCCGATGGAAAGGAAATTGACTCCAATATTAATATGTTTCTAATTTGATTATAGTCTATGATATGGAAATCGAGTAATTAAGTAGTTCGACACTAACGACAAAGGAAAAATGGAATTATGATGATAATACATATCGTAGTGTCGAAGTAAAAGGGCATTCGACTTCTGCTGTACAACATATTCCAACACATCGGTATTGAAATATTTATGTCAATATTTCTCTATAGTAAGCGAATTAACAATCTATACTATTTATGTTACCAGTACTTTGGATGACAATGTACTATCTATCCCTACATTTATTATCATTATTCAAAAACGCGATGTGCAAGAAAACCTGTCCTGAGATAGTACATAAAATACACAAAAGATATTGTTACTTCACCGGAATATAATACACGCCCGCGGTAACTATGCTCAGCAAGAAATTCTGCATAAACGACCAGACAACGGTGCCGATTCGGACCTATGACATGATTGAGTGACCGGAGGAATCAAAATGCATGCGACTCAATAATGATGCGATGAACTATGGCTGCAACTGTTGATGAGAGCAAATAATTTGTATTATTATTCTGATGAAAGTTACGACGACGTTAGCAGGTAATCGTGATCGAGATACAGCAACATGCGAGTTATTTTAATTTCTTACTCGACTATAACGCGTTTAATGAATTTATTTAGAGGAATCAAATGTTAAACATGTTTGATAATATAAAACATTAAACATATTACCGCCTATTCGAAACCTCTCACATCGTTATAAGAACACGTACGTATTATGCAGAATCCCATCACGCGACCGCGACCATCGGACGGAACTCCTTTATTCACACTGCAGCCCGTTCAACAAAGATTTCAGTTGCATAAATATTCGTCACGGAGCAGCCCGTTCTACACTTAATATGTAATTTATAAAGCGTTAAATGAACAATGTCCACACTCCGTCATCGCAAATCGTCAGCGACGAGCGCGTCGCGGCTCGGATAGAGCAATATTTGCGCCGATTTGCCGTGTCACTATTCTACACTGCGGCTACTTCCATTAGCGCCATCACCGCGAGATTCGGCTGATGCAGTCGCGGCGAAATTGCATCGTTACTCGTGATTTCGCTGCCTTCGTAAATCGCTCAGAAGGGGTGCGTCCCGCCATTGTTTCGGTGAAGACAAAGAGGACTGGGCGCGTCGCGATGGCCGTTCCTGACGAACTGTTTCACTCACTTTCGCTGATTCAGATCTAAGACTGACGTCACGACTTCAGGCACAATGCCGCCGTATGATTGTCGCGATCCCGTTGTCGCCGAGTGCCATTTGCATACCGCGGGTGCATCACTTCGCGGCGCGTCGTTGCTGTTCCTCGTGCGAGAGAAAATCAAGCAGTGAAACCGAAAAGAAATTGTAGAGAAATCGTAGGTACTCTGTGAATATAACTCTGACAGTAAACGCGGTGTCGAAATGACTAGTGTGGAACTCTTTTTATTTGGAACCATCGGATATAGGCGGCTACATTTTGCAAAGTTGATTCCTCTTCTGATAGGAGCATCGTAATTTACACTCGTCTTTTTCAGTTACGTTCATTCCATTAATGATGTATATGCACGTCGAAATTTAGTGGAGAAAACATGTGGGTAGTTCTAATGTTAATTTGATGTATTATTACTTAAGCATTTTATGCAGTTTGAGCATATTCCATGTATCATTAATGATACATCTAGAATCTCATCAGTTGTCCACCTGACCAATCGCGACGTATACCTCGAAGTTTCTGTCTTATAAAATTCCGAGACATTCGAGGGTCCGTTTGGTTATAGTAATCATGCAGTCTCCGAAGCCTCGGGGTTCACAGGGTCTCGCGAGTGGGACCTCGGGTTTGGCTAGATCGGGAAGGTTAGGCACTTGGGAAGAGTGCGAAGATTTGATCGAGAGCTGAGAACTTTCAGCGAAGTTCGAAAATGGGGAAGTAATCCCGAGACTTCTGGGCTAGCCCGGAAGTCCTCCGGGACTCTTGAGATTTCGGATTGACGGTAACAGGGAATATAGAGGATTCGCACACTATCACAGAGTCCGGAAAGGTCTGCCTCTGTTCCGAGCCGTTCTACCGCATCGCGTGTCAACCGTTCAGAATGGTCGATTATTTTCGATAACTCGTTTCTCTAGCCTCCCTAACCCCTGCGCTATCCATACACCGGCTAAATGACAGAGATGGAGTGCTTCTCCATTTATCGAACTACCAGGTTGAGGTTTTATACCGCCTCAATTCATATGAGTGGGATAATTCGGCGTCAAAGGCAGGTGCGCGAGATAAGTTCGCCGAATTAACTATTGCGATATCGCCAGACAGGGGCGAAAACGAAGCTTCTTGCCCACTTCAAAGTTCCAATTAACCGAAACACTTTTACTAATCTCGACACATATGGTGATTAACACGATGATTCATAACGCCATGATAATTACCACGCGCGTGGCAAATCGAGTACGCCGCTTCTCCACCGTACAGCCTCGACCTAGCAAGAAACTCCCGAATCTGTTCCATTTTGCATTACGCTTAATCGAAACCACTACATTTTCGAATCGGTCTCGATGAGTTTCAAGGCCCAAAAGTTCATTGAGGCTCCTTGGTAACATTTCACCGCTATTTTCAAAGGCGCATAGAAGCAGTCGGAGCTTCTATCGCGATTAATTCAAGGGGAACAAGGGATGAGGAAGAAGGGACAGCTGGTACATGGCGAAGTCGTTGCTATGAATGGGGTAAATAGGTAATATCGGAATCGCCTGCGAAACAGCGCGCTCGTCTTTCGGAAATGGAAATTCGGGGTAATGCATTTAAATTCGAGCAAGAGGGACAATTTACGATCCGAATTTACCCACGATCCCGTAGTCTGCGAGATACTCACGGAGCAGGTTCATACCCGGTGCAGGTTCAAGTGGGGCACCTCAATTGTATCCGATGTTACAGAGGGTATAACGGAATCGGAGTTAAATGTCCTCACGGCGTGTGTCGGATGGTTGGAAAGGGGCAATTTTGTTCTCGAAATAGAGTAAGGGAACTTGTCTCAGAGCTCTCATGCTTGCAAATGCTTTTCACGGACGGGAAAGTAGTCGTAATTATTCAATTGTCGGCATTAATGTGTATTACGTTTCAGTACTCGCTACAAATCGGTAGTTCTGGCGTCAATGCGATTCATTTGTGACGCTATATTTTAACAGAAATGAAGAAGAATGCATACCTGTAAACGAACATGGCATATATACGCAGAAGGAAATATTTCCGTGTTAGCTGGAGATGTATGACTACTTTGACCATACGTTGCAATGAAATACCGACAACAGCATAATTAATAAAAAAAAGAATTTTTGTAGCAGCGGTTTGATATTTGGAAGCGTGTCATTGGAATGAAAAATAGATAAATTGTGTATGTACATGGGTCTCAATAGGCCGGCGGCCCAGAAGATAAGTATTCACGTGTGTTAACCATGCAGATTTGATGAAAATATTGCGATTGCAGGAGGCGAGCTGTTCAATTTATCGGTGATAACAACATCGAGACATAAATACGCATCAAAAATGGAAAATCGACTCATCACCTTTTGTACAAATCATTTGATGAAAAATGTACGAATTGCCAAATTTATTATTTACAACAATTTCAGATTCACCGCGCTAAATTTCTCGACTCGCGGATTTACAATAAAAATAAAAATATTATTCAATCATTAGCTATTAATGGCGTAGCTTATAACCGATAACGGGAATGCAATTATTACTTGCATAACACGCGGAGATTACTAAATTAATTATTCATAACTGACTGTAGGCGACGTGAATTTATAACGAAAGTGAAAGAATTAATAATTTATCTACTATTACGACGGGAAAGTAATAATCGGTTTTCGGCGGATCGATGGCTATATATGGAACGTCGCGACGCGGCACAGGTCATTTGTCGGTTCGACCTCCGAGGGGTACATCTAAATTTTCNGTTGAGAGTGTCTACGCCACTTACGTACAACTCCTTAAACAATTTATTTAACATTTTTTTTTTGATGCCCAATTTTATCGTCTTCAGCGTCTAATTATTTCGTCTCTTTCCAGCTATCATTCTGTCGTCTCTATTCATCCTCCCATGAGAATTGAAATATCTCGTTAATATTAACCACACTCCCCGAACTAATTGCATGTAATCTAGGGAACTCGTTTCGTTTCCAAAATCCGCGTGCCCCATACTCGCGTTCCATGTTAGACTTCCGACGTATTTCAAAATCCTGCTTCCTTCTCTCGCATTCCAACATTTACTTGCAGTTGCTGATATTTCATGCTCTTGGAAAATTCCGAATGACAGAGCTCGTCACCTTACACCACCTGTTAACCACGAGTGATTTCAAAACGAAACTACTCCATTGAAATCGAGCGGTGAAATAGGGTGGAAATATCCGTCGGGTGATTTCTCGAACCGATCTAGCCCCGGAGAAATTTGCCCGCGAAAATATCGCTAACGGAAGAAGCGATGGGTATCCATCCAATCCGCACGTTCGCCGGAATTTTTCGAAGAGCTAAGTACGCGAAAGCTGTTTGTCAACTTTTGGTATCGGGGCGTTTGAATACATATCGGAGCCGTTACATGTGCGGAAATATTAGGGGTACAACGAACATCAGGCGCGGGGGGATATAATGAGGGGGCAAAATTTGTAAACGAATGGAATTTGACCGGGCGGATTGTTTCGCCTAATGCCTGTTCCGGTACTCAGTGGTCCATAAAGCAGCGACATTATTCTGCTCAGCGTTTATTTCTACGCTATAGCCGTAGATAATTCGTTGCCGCATGTTTTGTTTCATCTTTCCCGCGTTCGTGAGCATAATTACATCGGGTCGCGAATAAAATTACGCCGTGTGATACTGACGGCTCGTTCCCAGGCCAAATTATACTTCCCGACTTGCGGATCCACCGAATTTCTAGCCGATAACGTCTTATCGTCCCTCGCGGATGAGCCGCTGTTACCTCCATGTTCCCCTCGGTCGTGTTTCATTAGCGGCGGCTATCTTCATACACAACCTCCACGCGTTTCCGTCACAACGAGCTGCTGTAAGCAAAGTCTGCTCGGATATAGCATAGAAATAAGTCGAACAACTCGGTTCGAACAGACGATGCATGGAGATAGTATTGAAATGAATAAGGGCGATTGCCAATAGAAATCCAACCTGACTATTGGAAAAAACTACATTTATCCTTCTCACTTTCTACTCCCGATATTCGACCCTTTTATAAGGTTGCTTATCAATGGAACTACACATAGAAGGCGAATCTTCGGATAGGAAATGTTCCACATGAAGCTAGAATGTTCGTTCTTATTTTAAATGTTAGGGATATGAATCCGGAACTTATCAGTGCCTATTCGGAGTTCCGAATAACCGAAACTCGTTACGTCACTATACGCATATTTATGTTCCGTATCTGGGTATCACGGTAATGTTGGAGTATTGAAAAACGAGGGGAATATAGTGACAAAAGGAAGTTAAAAGCCAAAGGGGAAACACGATCACCTTGTCATCTGGAATGATCTGTCTGTGCCAGTACAGAAGACGCAACAGCAAGCAGGGCATCGTACTCAGGTCACGCGAAAGGGCAGAGTAAGGGGGTCACTCATGAGCGGAACTCTTCTGCACGATTGATCAAACAAATGTCACAAACAGAGGGAGCATTTTCTAATGATATATTCCGAAAAGCTAGTCACGATCTAGTCTGTTAGTCTGGTAATGGGGATTCATGGCAGTTAGTGGAAAGCAACGCGTGAATCGACATACCCAGTCATAGTTGGAGCAGCATTCCCAGTTTCCGTGTCCCTCGGATCGGTTCCCAATGAGCGCTTGCTCGGGACAGACATCATAGCTGTCGATATTCGAGAGATAAACAATCGCTATCGGTGCAATGGGTATTCTGTCATATCGCTAGAATTGTCATGCCGAATTCTCGTCGTTCATCCATTTACGGTTGCGGTCTATTATTCATTCGATAGAAATAGCCTATCGCTCCCGCGATATGCAGAGACGACGTCTACTCCCCCCGCCCTTGGCCTGTGCCATCCGATCCACAGGGGATTTATTACAATACGCAACGCGTCGAACATTATTGTGCGGACCCCTTTTAGACTTTAGGCGCTGTCAAAACTACGCGGAAACATAATTCGCGCCAATTCGTCAGCGCGATCCATTCCGCTCGACAAATCATGTTCAATCACTCACTCCTTGCGCCACCGAGTTCACTTTAATTAATGTTATTGCGAATAATTATGAGGGGGAATTCGTTTGGCATTCCAATCGGTGGCTGGAAATTAGAATCTCGAACGAGCCATCATTTAAGTACTATTCGTTCAATATTACTTCGTGTCAAACGTCTGAATATTTATTTTTCACCTCGCTCTTGCGAGCCAATAATGCACGCTAATCCTTGATCAATGGCTCACCTCCCTCCGCCATGAAATAATAGAAAGGTGGTGAAGGAAATATCAAAATATGAGAATCCCAGTAAAATGAGGAGAACAGCCGAAAAGTTATATAAACGCGAAGACACATGATAATAAACTATTAGAATTTAAACTCGACATTGAGAATGTACCATCGATATTTTGCATCTAAGTTGTTGGACGCGAGTCCGCTCAAGGCAACTTTCAGCTTTGATGTGGTTCGCGGTGGCATAATAAGTGGTGCATCAATTCTGGCTGCCCTATAAACGGAAACAAAACGATTGTCGCACGATCTGTCTTGCCATGTTTGATATTCCGCTTTGACCAAGTGTACGGACGTATACGGATGCGCGGGTCAGTGGAAGTCATGCTCTGGTCACCACGGTCTTCCACTGACCCCCACGACGAGCTCGAAGACCAAGCTTCTCTATGGTATTCTTTCCTGTTTGGTACTATTCCTTCTCGTGACTTCAACGGCCCCACGCGGTCACTACGCGACGCCGCCCCTCTCGACCGCGGCCTCTGAGACAGTCGATGACCCACCCAATCACCAAGCGGTTCGACCTGGCGGCTGGCTATCGCAAGACCGAGACTGTCCCGCAATTCCTTCCACCAGGGCCATACACTCTGGAATAGTTCTCAGCTGGCGTAGCAGCGAACTCACGACGCAATCGCGGCCGCATTCTTCCCATGGGAATAGGGGCCACTTCCACTCATACCCACTCCGCGGTCTCCTTGTGCACTATAACTTTCTCGCAAAATGCGGCCATCCTGCGCCATGACCTCTTCCCCACCACTATCCCAGTGATAATGGCGGAGAGCGCAAAATTTGTCTGAAACACGACTCCACTCGTGTGTACGGCCACCTCCGACATGGAACGGATGCACCTCAAGGCATCAAAAATGGATCGTCCTCGCCGGAAGCCGTACTCCTTGTCATCCAAATCTGGGCCTATGCCCAGCAGCTGAACCTTCAAGCGGATTGCCAGTATCCGCTTGAGGAGTTTCCCAGCCTTGCTGAATAGGCAGGTGGACCGGTACGCCGTGAGGGTGCAGGGGTCTTACCCGCCTTCCTGAACAAAGCAACACATACCAGCTTCCAGATTATGGGAAACTTACCAGTCTGCTGGCATTCGTTCAGCTGCTGCATCGTCCTGACACATAGTGCACCCTGGGCGAGCGCTGACGCCCGACCTGGAATAGCATCCGCTCCCGGTGCGATCTCTCTCGCCACGAGTTTCCATCCCAGCAGCTCTAGTTCCTCCCTCTTGACTTCGAGGTCGTCCGTCCTGATAGTCCTGTTCNGTCCTTCTCACTTTCTACTCTCGATATTCGATCCATATATAATGTTGTTTATCAATAGAACTGCGAATAGAAGGCGAATCTTCGGATAGGAATTGCTCCGTAAGAAGCTGGAATGTTCGTTCTTAATTTAAAGGTTAGGGATATGAAACTGGAACTTATCAATGCCTATTCCGAGTTCCGAATAACCGAAACTCGTTATGTCACTGTACGCACATTTATGTTCCATATCTGGGTATCACGGTAATATTGGAGTATTGAAAAACGAGGGTAATATAGTGACAAAAGGAAGTTAAAAGCCAAAGGGGAAACACGAACACCTTGCCATCCGGAATGATCTGTCTATGCCAGTACAAAAGACGCAACAGCAATCAGGGCATCGTACTCCGGACACGCGAAAGGGCAGAGTAAGGGGGTCACTTATGAACGGAACTCTTCTGCACGATTGATCAAACAAATGTCTTAAACAGCGGGAGCATTTTCTAATGATATATTCCGGAAAGCTAGTCACTAGCTAGTCTGTTAGTCTGGTAATGGGGATTCATGGCAGTTAGTGGAAAGCAACGCGTGAAACGACATACCCGGTCATAGTTGGAGCAGCATTCCCAGTTTCCGTGTCCCACGGATCGGTTCCCCATGAGCGCCTAATCGGGATAGACATCATAGCAGTCGATATTCGAGAGATAAACACTCGCGATCGGTGCAATGGGTATTCTGTCATATCGCTAGAATTGCATGCCGAATTCTCGTCGTTCGTCCCCCCGCACTTAGCCTGTGCCAACCGATCCACAGGGGATTTAATACAATACGCAACGCGGCGAATATTATTGTGCGGGCGCTTTTTAGACTTTAGGAGCCGTCAAAATTGCGCGGAAACATAATTCACGCCAATTCGTCAGCGCGATCCATTCCGCTCGACAAATCACGTTCAATCACTCACTCCTTGCGCCTTCGAGTTCAGTTTAATTAATGTTATTGCGAATAATTATGAGGGGGAATTCGTTTGGCATTCCGATCAGTGGCTGGAAATTGGAATCTCGAACGAGCCATCATTTAAGTACTATTCGTTCAATTTAACTTCGTGTCAACGGTCTGAATATTTATTTTTCACCTCGATCTTGCGAGCCAATAATGCACGCTAATCCTTGATCAATGGCACACCTCACTCAGCCCAGAAATAGCAGCAAGATGGTGAAAAATATATCAAAATATGTGAATCCCAGTAAAATGAGGAGAACAGCAGAAAAGTTATATAAACGCGAAGACACACGATAATAAACTATTAGAATTTAAACTCGACATTGAGTATGTACCATCGATATTTTGCATCTAAGTTGTTGGACGCGAGTCCGCTCAACGGAACTTTCAGCTTTGATGTGGTCCGCGGTATCATAATAAGCGGTGCATCAATTCTGGCTGCGCTTTAAACGGAAACAAAACGTTTGTCGCGCGATCTGTCTTGCCATGTTTGTTATTCCGCTTTGACCAAGTGTACGGACGTATACGGATGCACGGGTCAGTGGAAGTCATGCTCTGGTCACCACGGTCTTCCACTGACCCCCACGACGAGCTCGAAGACCAAGCTTCTCTATGGTATTCTTTCCTGTTTGGTACTATTCCTTCTCGTGACTTCAACGGCCCCACGCGGTCACTACGCGACGCCGCCCCTCTCGACCGCGGCCTCTGAGACAGTCGATGACCCACCCAATCACCAAGCGGTTCGACCTGGCGGCTGGCTATCGCAAGACCGAGACTGTCCCGCAATTCCTTCCACCAGGGCCATACACTCTGGAATAGTTCTCAGCTGGCGTAGCAGCGAACTCACGACGCAATCGCGGCCGCATTCTTCCCATGGGAATAGGGGCCACTTCCACTCATACCCACTCCGCGGTCTCCTTGTGCACTATAACTTTCTCGCAAAATGCGGCCATCCTGCGCCATGACCTCTTCCCCACCACTATCCCAGTGATAATGGCGGAGAGCGCAAAATTTGTCTGAAACACGACTCCACTCGTGTGTACGGCCACCTCCGACATGGAACGGATGCACCTCAAGGCATCAAAAATGGATCGTCCTCGCCGGAAGCCGTACTCCTTGTCATCCAAATCTGGGCCTATGCCCAGCAGCTGAACCTTCAAGCGGATTGCCAGTATCCGCTTGAGGAGTTTCCCAGCCTTGCTGAATAGGCAGGTGGACCGGTACGCCGTGAGGGTGCAGGGGTCTTACCCGCCTTCCTGAACAAAGCAACACATACCAGCTTCCAGATTATGGGAAACTTACCAGTCTGCTGGCATTCGTTCAGCTGCTGCATCGTCCTGACACATAGTGCACCCTGGGCGAGCGCTGACGCCCGACCTGGAATAGCATCCGCTCCCGGTGCGATCTCTCTCGCCACGAGTTTCCATCCCAGCAGCTCTAGTTCCTCCCTCTTGACTTCGAGGTCGTCCGTCCTGATAGTCCTGTTCGCCGACTGGTCCATCGATGCCACGCCCCACGTTGTCATCTTCGCCGTCGGGAAAAGAGTGTCGGCGACTCGCCGTACGCAGGCGGGGTCTATGCTCTGTGTTAGGGGAGCGACCTTGACTCTTAGCTTCCCTAGTAGGATCCGGAAATGCCGTCCGCAGGAGTCGTCGTAGAACTTCCACAACAGGTCGTGCCAACTCCGGGCCTTAGCCGGAGCGACTTGCTGGTCCACCTGTACTCCTTGTGCTGCGTGGCCTCCTCTTCATTTCTTGGCATCCTTCTGTGACAGGCACGGGATTATCGGCATCGGGCGAAAATTACGCGCTCGCGCAGGACTGCGAGCTCCGCGCCCCACCAGTACAGCGACGTCTTCGGCTTTGCTGCTGCCCGTGGCATGGGAATGCCACACGCTGCCGTCATGGCATCGTGTAGCCATTCTGCGTCATCCTGGGGATCGAGGCCTTCAAGCGTTCCGGACGGCCATAACTCCACATGTGCCGCGGCTAATAGAGTGTCCTCGTCGGGTCGTCTAATCCGCCATCGCGTTGCAACTGATCTTCCCGTATATGTCTAGCCCCCAAGGGGGCTCCAGTACACGTTGTCCTTGTGTTCCTCTTTCTGGCACGGATCACTCCATGGTAATGAATAGGGGAATGCTCGGGTTTTTCACCTCTTAGGCCACTCTCCAACGCATCACTCGTTGCGAGGCAGCAGGAGAAGAAAAGGACAAGTTCACGGTGGACATGCCCTGTCGGCTTCGCGCATGTGCTGGAGGAGCCTCGGTTGAGGAGCCGGAGCTCCTATCTGGCTGTCCAGTCGAGGAACGCCTTGCCCCTCGTGTTCGCCTTCGGTGAGCCCCGTGCCGATGCGTAGGTGTTATCATCTCCGAGGAGGAGTACCGGCTGGGTTAAATGCGACGATACCGCTATCTTATTCTCATCCAACTGCCAGAACGCAAGGACATGTCTCACCACTCGATATAACAGTGTGGCCAGGGGGTTCCGGGGTTGTCCACCACACCGCGGCGACCATACCGTGATGGTCGTCGCACCAATTTTCATGGCCGGTACACTGTACGGCTCGCCGACCACAGCAATGGCGATGTGCAACTACGCGAGCGACTATGCTTAAAGATCCAGGAACGCTCTGCTTTTGTTGGTATTGGCCTAGAGTATGTTGACTTCTAGACCATGTCCATGGTCTCTTCCAGGCCCGCCGCCGCTCTTGTCGTTCTTGGAGCCGGTGCGTGGCACCCATTCA
>NIJG01000360.1:98142-137072 GCA_002201625.1 Euglossa dilemma
CGCTAGAGCCGGCGAAACTCCAGCGCTTTTTCCCGGGCCCACGTGTATCCTGCCGCTGTCCAGGATAGTGGGGGCGGCGGCGAGGGAGCATTTGACCCAAATCGTCCCTAGACCGACGGGGATATACGGATTTCCACGCATCTGGTCTTGGAGGGGCTGCAGCGACGTTTCTTCGCCAGTGCCTTCACGACCTTCTGCGAGGCTTCCGCGTCGTCTTGACCCGTAACCTGTTGCCCAGCCGTATAAGCTGGCAGAGACACTATGACGTCCAAGTCTTGCAGGGCCGTCCTCTCAGCCTCTGCACTTCCCAACTCAAGTATGAGGCTCCCGGTGACGGCTCTTCTTGACTTCCCCTCCAATATCTCCAGGTCCTGCGGATTGATTTTTCTACTCACGGTTGCCGTTACCTTGGCATACCCCTCTTCAGACGGCATAATCAGAGTTAGGGTTATCGCCGCTCGTGCAGGAGCCTTTTGTATCTTTACCTTACGCTGCGGTTGCTTCGCACCTTCGGCCATGGCACCTTCGACTTTTCCTTTTTGGCCATTCGGCCCACAAACATGGCCCACTCCATTATGGGCGCGGTGTTTACCTTCCCGGCGGCGGTCTGTCCGTTTAACTAGGTGGGTGGGGCCGCACCTATCGTTCCGCCAGAGGTCCAGATCCCGGTCGCCTCATGCCTCTTCCACTTCGTGGCTGATTTTCGTTCGAAGAGCTAGCACCGTTGAAGTCCCTTGTGTCGAGGCGCCATTAGCATCGGCGGCAGACGCAACGTGGGCTTCTGCGGCAGCCAACTGCATTCCAACTGCCTCTATCTGCACCCTCAGCGCAGATATTTCTTGCCAGTCTCGTTTGCTTTCATTACTGCAATCTGGCTGAGCGACATCCGAGATTTCATGCAAATCAATAAAGGATGCTTCATTTCGCCACGTTGCCATACGGAGGTAGCCGACATATGTTCCCTTCATGTGTCAAACTTGTCACCGAAGGCATATTCTTTTCGCAAACCTGCCCGGCTAATGAGAGAAACCGACTGATAATTCTCTATACTTTAATATTCACATCGTGAATTAAGGTCTCTATTGTCTGTACTGCACAGCGGCCATACTCTCAGTATACCTGGTATGACCCAGGAATCACAGGGCAGCTGCAGCTGTTGACTTTGATCTTCGACTCTCGAAGTAGGAGGTAAAGTTCTCAAACGGTTTAACTCTCGATCATCCTATTCGTACATGAAATTGAAGTGTATGTCTGCTAAAATGTTTTAGCTAAACTTTTTTGATTCCTTGAAAATTGAGACAGATACTCACTACAGCGGCTTTGGATCTCAGAAGGAGTGATACTTGGTACGATGCTTGACTCTATACAAAATGGTTACGTTCATGAACGATTTCACTATCTACTTTAATATTAGTACCGAGAATTAAGGTGTTCATTGCCAATTCTGTGCAGCGGATTTGCTTCCGGAGTACCTGCTTTGACTCTCGATATTACAGGAGAGTTGAGGCCGGTGACATAGCTGTGCGACCGGCAAAAAGGTTGGTAACGTTCTTCCAATTGGTTGACTCACGATCTTCATACTCATGCACGAAATTATTGCGCCAGCCAATAATATGTATATTAATTTGTTTCTCTGATCACGGAGTTATACTCTCAATACAACGGGTTTGGTTCTCTGAAGGTAAGGTCTTCGGTAAGAATCTTGATTCTATACCAATCGGAAACGTTCTACATGTATTAGTCGCCCCGTTGTAATATTCAAACCGTAAATTACGGTGTCTATTGGCAATACTGCGCAGCGGATTGACTCTCACAATACCTGGTTCGAGAC
Source organism: Euglossa dilemma (assembly GCA_002201625.1). Taxonomy (NCBI): domain Eukaryota; kingdom Metazoa; phylum Arthropoda; class Insecta; order Hymenoptera; family Apidae; genus Euglossa; species Euglossa dilemma. The sequence continues at coordinate 99,974 of NIJG01000360.1, forward strand.
TCGGCATCACAGGATTGTTGAGTCTTCTAACATAGACATTCGACTCTCAAAGAAGCTGGTAACGTTCTCGAATGGCAGGACTTACGATTTTGCTATCTATGCGTAATATTGAGATATTTATTATATTTATTTGCAACAATGTCCACTAGATTTTCCTTGTTAGTATTAAGTTAAACTCTCTCTGCAAGTGTTCGGTCCCCTGAATGTATGGTCCACAGTGAAATGTTTTGTCTATCTGCAACTGACTACGCTCTCAAACTTTACGATCTCCCTCGACATTAATATTCGTACTGAGAATTAAGCTTTCAACTGGAAAGTCTATGCAGTTGCTTCAAAGACGGATGTCCATGTATGGTTCTAGGGACAGCAGGAATGGTGAAGGTATTCGCATAGCGGTGAAGCCCTTGGAAGTCATGGTGACGGTCTCCAGCGGTTCGACAGTTGATATGCCCAATAATGTATATAATGGAAGACCCAATTTCGTATAATGATCAATGCCATGGTACCCGGATTTCGCAGTCCGACACACGCAATAGTCGGTAAGGTTCCCGAAAGGTGTAGGTCTTCCGTTAAGAGTTTGACTCTACAACAAGATATAACGTGCGCCAATGATCTGATTCTCTACATTACTATTTATACGGTGCAATAATGTTTCTCTGGCTAATACAGTACAGCGGATTGACTAACGGAGTATATGATTTGGCACTCGGAATAACAGGATAAGTGAACCAATTGACCTAGCGATTCGTCTCTCAATGAAATTATTAACGATCGCGACCGGTTTGACTGTCATTGTTGGTATTCAAATATAAGATTTACGTATCCGTCTACTGCACTGTCCACTAATCTGTTTCCGTGGATATTAAGATAAACACTCGCAAGTTCGGGGTTTGTTCCATGAAGGTAATGTTTTCGGTAAAATGTTTGAATCCATGCCAGTTGGTACCGTTCTACAGTTGGTCGACGCGCTACTTTGATGTTCGTACCGTGACAAGTTGTCCGTTGTAAATACTGTACAGAGGATTGACTGCAGGAGTGCCTGCTCTGACTCTCGGAACCAATGGGTAGGTGAAGCCGTTGATTTCGCTGTGCGTCTCTCTAAAAATGCGGTACCGGTCTCTAACTATTCGACTATCCATTCTCCATATTCCGACTTGAAATTAAAGTATTCGTCTGGTGGAATGACTACAAACTTGTTCACATGAACATTGCGCAAGTCATTCGCTACAGCAGCTTCTTTTCCCGCAAGGTAAGGTATTCGGTAAAAAGTTTGAGTTTCTGCAAATTGGTAGCGTTCTGATTCGGTGTCACGCACTATTTTAATATTCATTCCGCGCGTTAAGTTCTCTCTGGCCAATACTGTACCCCGGATTTACTCCAGGAATACATGATTTGATACTCGGAATCACAGAATAGGTGAAACTATTGTTCTAGATGTTCCAGTCTGATAGAAGGTGGTAATGTTCTGGAGCAGCTTGACCCTCGATCTCCTATTTCATACATGAAAGTAAGGTGTCCGTCACTAGAATGCAGAGAAATGTGTTTCTCTGAACACGAAGATATACTCTCGGTACAGCTTTAAAGATCTCGGAAGGTAACACCTTGGTAACAAGATTGACTCTGTACCAATACGTATCGTTCTGCAACGGTTTGACGGTCTGCCTTAACATTCTAACCTTGATCTATGGTATCTATTCCGAATGCAATTCGGGGCATTTGGTCCCGGAGTACCTCGTTTGACTCTCGGAATCATATGATAGGTGAAGCTGTGGACTTAGCCGTTCGACTCTCAAAGAAGACGGGATCGCCCTCGAATGGTTTTACCATGAATATTCAAGTTCATACATGAATTTAAGGTGCCGTCACTAAATTGGACACCTATGTGTCTCTCCATACACGATGACATACCCTCCATACGTCGGGTGAGCATCTCGGTTGGTATGGTATTCGGTAAAACGTTTGATTTTGTACCAATTGCTAACGTTCCCAAACGGTTTGACGCACAATTTCAATATTCAAAGCGTGAATTACGGTGTCATTTGACAATACTCTTCAGCGGCCTTACTCTCGGCAATCCCGGGATTACTCTCGGAAACACGGGATAGGTCAAGCTACGGACTTAGCCGTTCGACTCTCACAGATGGTGGTAACGTTCTCGAACGGTTTGACTCTCGTTCTTCTAATTCATGCATGACATTATGGTGTTCGTCGCTAAATGTATATTAGTTCATTCCTCTGAACATGGTGTTATACTCCCGATAGATCAAGTTAGTTTCGCGGAGGGTAAGGCATTATCCAAGAAGTTTGACTCTACACCTATAGGTAATGTTCTACAACGGCTTGACGGCCTGCTTTAACATTCAAACCGTGAATTAAAATGTCCATTGGCCATACTGTTCAGCGCGTTTACACCTGGAGTACCTGATTTGCATCTCGGTATCACAGGATAGCGGCAGCTATTCACTTAGATATGTGTCTGTCAAAGAAGGTTGTAAGGTTCTCGAATGGTTAGACACTAGACCTTGTAATTCCTTCATGAAGTTTAGGTGCCCACCACTAAAATGCATACTAATTGGTATCTGTGATCACAAAGTTATACTCTCTATCCAGCGGGTTTAGCTTGACGGGGCATAAGGCCTTCTGCATGAAGTTAGGTCTGTAGGAATAGGTTACATTCTATAGCGGTTTAACTCTGTACTTTAATATTCGTACTGTGAATTATGGTGTGTGATACCAATTCTGTACAGCGGATTTACTCCCGGAATACATGGTGTGTCTCTCGGAACCACCGGATAGGTGAAGCTAATAGCTTTGCTGTGCGAATCGTAGAAATTGTGGCAACATACTGGATCTGATTGACCATCGATCTACTAATTCATACATGATATGAAGGTGCCGTCCCTGGAGTGTATACTACTCTTCTTCCATGAACACGAAGTTATACTCTCGATACAGCGGGTTAGGTTCTCGGAAGGTAAGGCCGTCAGTAAAATGTTTGACTCCGTACCACTAGTTAACGTTGAACATCTGTGTGACTCTGTACTTTAATATTTATTCCGGGAAGTAGGGTTTTTAATGACGGTACTGTACAGCGGATTTACACCTGTAATATCTGGTTTGAATCTCGGAAACGCAGGAGAGGTGATGCTATTGACTTAGCCGTTCGACACTCAGAGAAGATTGTAACGTTCCCCAAAGGACTGACCCTCGATCTTCTAATTCATACATGAAGTGAAGGTGCCCGTCACAGAAGTGAATACTAATTTCTTTCTCTGAACACGAAGTTATGCTCTCGATACAACGGTTTATTCTTTCGGAGCGCTAGGTCTTCAGTAAAACTATTGATCATATATCGATTGATAACGTTCTCCGATGGTTTGACTCTGCACTTTAATTTTCATACCGCTAATTAATGTGTCTACTGCCAATACTGGTCAGAAGATTTACTCCAGGAATAGCCGGTTTCACTCTCGTAATCACAGGATATGTGAAGCTATTGGCTTAGCCGTTCGACTCCCAAGTAAGGTGGTAACATTCTCCAACAGTTTGATACCATATCCTGTTATTCATACATGAAATTAAGGTGTCCTGCACTACAATGTGTACTATTTTGGATCTCTGAACACGAAGTGACACTCTCGATACAGCGACTTACGTTCGCGGAAAGTGAGGTCTGCGGTAAAACCTTTTCCTGCATACCAAATGGAAACGTTCTCGAACGGATTGTATCTCTACTTCAATATTCATACCATGAAGTAGGACGTCTATTGCCAATTCTGTTCAGCGAATTTACTCAAATAATACCTGGTTTGACACTCGGAAAATCAAGAAAGGTGGAGATAGTGACATAATTTTGCCACTATGAAAGAAATTGGTTACGTTCTCGAACGGTTTGACATTCGAACTTATATTTGGTACATGAAAATAAGTCGCTCTTCACTAAAATGTATAGTAATGTACTTCTCCTAACACGAAATTGTACACTCGAAACGGAAGGATAGGTTCACGGTAGGAAAGGTTTCTCTAAAACGTTTAACTTCACACCAATATGTATTGTCCTACAGCGTTTTGACGTCCAACTTTAATATTCAATCCCTGAATTAATGTGCCTTTTCCCAATATTGTACAGTGAATTTACTCCCGGAATACCTGGTATGACTCTCGGAGTCACGTGATAGGTAATGCTGTTGACATAGTTGTTCGATTCTCAAAGAAGGTGGTAACGTTCTCGATCGGTTTGACCCTCGATCCTGTAATTCATACATGAAACGAAGATGCCCGTCACTAAAGTGTATACTAATTTACTTGTCTGAACAATAAGTTATACTCTTGATACAGCGGGTTCATTCTCGGAAGATATCGTATGCTTGAAGAAGCATAGCTTTATAACAATTGGTAACAATCTCCGAAGGTTTGGCTCCCAACCAGAATATTCATGCAGTGAATTAAGCTGTCAATTGCCAAATCTGTTCACTGTGCTTAATCTTGGAATAGCAGGTTTGACTCTCGCTATCACAGGATAGGTGAAGCTACTGACTTACTTGTGTGACTCTCAAGAGAGGTGGTAACGTTCTCCATCGGTTTGACCCTCGATCTTCAAATTCATATATGAGTTTCAGGTGACGTCACTAAAATATTTACTAATGTGTTTCCCTAAACACGTAGCTATACCCTCCATACGGTGAGTTAGGTTTTTGGAGGGTATGGCCTTCGGCAAATTGTTTGACTTTATGGCAATTGGTAAGGTTCTCTAATGGTTCGACGTTTTATTTTAATATTCTCTCCGCGAATTAACGTATATATTGCCAATACTGTGCAGCTGATTTACGCCCGGAATACCTGGTTTGATTCTCGGATTAGTAGGACACGTGAAAACATTGACTTAGCCGTTCAGCTCTCTCAGAATGTTGCATCGTTCGCGAGTGGTTTGACCGTCGATTGTCTAATTCGTACATGAAGTGAAGGTTCCATTCTGATACAACGACTACTAATTTGTCTCCCTGAACCCGATACTGTACCCACGATACAGCGGATTTGCTCCCGGAATACCTGCTTTGCCATTTGAAGTCACAGAATGGAAGAAGCTATAGTCCTAGCCACTCGACATTCAACGAAGGTGTTTCCGTTCTCGCGCTCTTTCACCATCGACCTTCTAATTCATACATGAAGCTTAGGTGCCCGCCACAGGCATAAAGGCTTATTTCCTCCTCTGAAGGTGAGGTTATACTCTAGGCGAAGCCGTTGANATGGGTATGACGAACCCACGGTGCCCGAGTCGGCCCAACCTAGGCCGAGGCGAGCGAGCACCTCATTCAGGAAGTAAGGTGTGCTTACGAGGGTATGACCGGTATGGCCCTGCGTACACTGGTACCTCGGGAACCGGTTCGAGCCCTGGGGTGAGCGGGATTCGGTCCGTCCCCGCCCCCCACCGGTTTCTTGGGTTGGCCTCGAGGGGCAGTGGTAAGCCCATATCGCGGGTTAGGGGACCCAGTCTTCGGACGGGTTGGATCCTCCACGTGTGAGCTGCGTGAGATCAGCTCGGGCGCTGGTCTGCAGAGCCAGTAGGGCTTTGGAAAGGACCCAGCCTACCCAAGGTTGGCGCGTAAGGCTTGCAGTATACGATCTAATTGATAGGTGTGTGAGTAGGTGCGCCACACACTGCGCTGATTGGGTGTACCTCAATCCCGCGCTCATGGCGGCCGTGTGGATCAAGCGCTCGTGGCTGGTACCGCACGTTAAATCACCGACACACGTTGTGAAGTATGGTGTCTATGGCCAATACTCAGCAGCAGATTTACTCCTGGAATCCCTGATTTGACTCTCGGAATCACGGGATACCTCAAACCAGTGACTGCGTTAGGTAATACCCAAAGACGGCGCCAACGATCTGGGTCAGATTACCACTCGATCTTCTATTTCGTGGATGAAATTCATCCATTCATCAAATGGATCTTCTAATTCATACACGTAGTCAAGGTGCTCGTCACGAAAATGTATTCTAATTTCTATCCCTGTACGCGAAGTTATACTCTCGATAAAGCGGGTGGCGTTCGCTGGAGGAACCGCCAACGGTAGAACGTTCAACTTTATAGCAATTGGTATCGTACTCAAAAGGTTTGACGCTCTATTCTAATATTCAAATCGCAAATTTGGATGTGTATTACCAATACTTTTCGGCTGATATACACCCGGAATAAAGGGATTGACTCTTGGAATCACAGGTTAGGTGAAGCTATTAACTTAGCCGATCGACTCCCAGGAAAGGTGAAAACGTTCTCCAATGGTTTGACGCTCGATCCTCTAAGTCATACATGAAATTAATGTGCCTGTTACAAAAATGTGTACTAATTAGTTTTCTGACCTCGAAATTATACTCCCGTTACAGCGGGTTAGATTCCGGGAGGGTAAGATTTTCGGTAAAACGTTTGTCTTTATACCAATTGATAGCGCTCTCAAACGGTTTCACGCTCGACTTTAATATTCAGAACGTGAGTTACGGTGTCTATTGCCAATACTGTTCATCGGATTCACTCCCGGAATACGTGGTTCGAATCTCGGAATGACAGGATAGCCGAAGATATTGACTTAGATGTTCGAATCTCACAGAATGTGGTAAGGTTCTGGAACATTATGCCTATCTATCTTCAAATGCATACATAGACACGATGGTGGTCGTCACTAAAAGGAATAATATGTTGTTTCCCTGAACTCAAATTTAGTCTATCGATACAGCAAGGCAGGATATCGGAGGGTATGGTCTTCGGTAGTAAGATTGACGCTGTTCCAATAGGTTACGTTCAGCAAAGATTTGAAACTCCACTTTAATGTTCGTACCGTGAATGAACGCGCCTCTTGGTTATACTGCACTCAGGATTCTCCCCGGAAGGCGTGGTCTGACCGGCGGAATGACAGGATATGTGTATCTATTTATTTAGCAGTTGGACTCTCGAAGAAGGTTTTAACATTCTCGCATGGTTTGTCCTTCGATCGTCCTATTCATACATGAAACAAAGCTCTCCGCCTGCTAAAATGTCTACAAATTTGTTCCGGTGAACACTAAGCAAGTCAATCGCTACAGCTGGACGTGTTCTCGAAAGATATGGCGTTCGGTAAGAAGAATGACTGTATACAAATTGTTAACGATCTCCAACGGTTTGGCACTGTACTTTAATATTCATACCGAATATTAATGTGTCTAGAGCCAATCCCGTCAAGCGGATTTCCTACCGGAATACCTGGTTTGACTCCCGGATTCAGAGGATAGGGGAAGCCATTGTCTTAGCCCTTGGACTCACATACATGGCGGTCATGATCTCGAACAGTTTGACTTTCGGTTCTGCTATTCATGCATGAAGATACTGTGTCCGTCTGCTGAAATGTCTACTGATTTCATTCCATCAACAAGGAGCAAGACACTCCCTGCAGCGGTTTAATATTCTCGGCTGGTAAGGTATTCGGTAAAAAGAATGAGTTTATACAGATTGGTTATAACCCCCGAAGGCATGTCAATCTACTTTAATATTCATGCTGAAGAATCAGGTGCCTAATACCAATACTGTTTAGTGTATTTTCTCTCGCAATACCTTGATTCAATTTCGGAATCACAGATTATGTTTAGCAACTGACTTAGCAGTTCGAAACTCAAAGAAGAGTAACGTTCTGGAATGGTTTGAACCCCGATCTTTATATTTCGTACATGAATTCAAGGTTGTCGTGACTAAGATGCTGACTAATTCGCTCCTCCGAACAAGAGGGTATACTCTCGATACAGCGGGTTAGCTTCTCGAAAGGAAGGCATTCGGTAAAATGAATTAATTTATACAAGTTAATAACTGTCCTAAACGGTTTGACGCTCTATTTTAACATTCAGACCGAGATATAAGGTGTGTGGTGCCAATACAGTTCAACGGATTTATTCCCGGAATACCTGACTTGACTCTCGGAATCATGGGATAGGTGAAGCAATTGGCATAGCCCTTCGATTCTCAGAGAAGGTGGTAACGTTCTCGAACGATTTCATAGTCAATTTTCGAAATCATTCATGAAATTAACTTGCCGGTTACCAAAATGTATACTAATTTGCTTGTCTCAACACGAAGTTGTAGTTTCGATACAGCAGGTCAGCTTCTCAGATGCTAATTCTTTCGGATGAAAGTTTGACTCTATAGCAACAGAGATAGTACAACAACAGTATGACGATCTGATTTAATATTCATAGCATAAATTGAGGTGTATATTGCCAATACTGTCCTGGGAATTTTCTCCCGGATTTCCTGGTTTTGCTCACGGAATCACTGGATAGTTGAAGCTATTGACTTAGCTGTGCGACATTCAGAGATGGTGGTATCGTTCCCAAACGGTATAGCAGTCGATGTTCTTATTTATAAATGAAGTTAAGGAGACCCGCACTAAAATGAGTATTAATTTGTATCTCTGAACCCGAAGTTACACTCACAATACTGCGAGTTACGTTCGCGGAAAGAAAGGTCGTACGTAATACGTATACCAATTGGGAACGTTTTCGAACGGAGTGTCTCCCTTCTTTAATAGTCATACCGCGAACTACGGCGTCTATTGCCAATACTGCTCTGCGTATTTACTCCACGAGTACCTGGTTTGACAATCGGAATATCAGGAAAGCTGAAGCTATTGACGTAGCTGTGGCACACTCAAAGAAGGTAGTTACGTTCCCGATCGGTTTGACGCTCGATCATCTTATTCATACATGCGATTATCGTGCCCGATACTAAAATATATAATATTTTGTCCCTCTGAACACGTAGCTATACATTCGATACAGCGGGATAGGCTTACGGAGGGTTTGATCTTCAGTAAAACGTTCGACTTTACGTCAATTAGTAACGATCTCAAACGGTTGGATGCTCAACTTTGAATTGAAACACTGAGTTAATGTGTTCATTGCCAGTACTATGCAGTGCATTGAATCCCGGAATACCTGGTTTGACTCTCGGTCTCATAGGATTGATTAATGCATTGATCTAGCCGTTCGACTCTCAAAGAAGGCCGTTTTGCCCGCGAACCGATTGACCCTCGGACTTCTGATTAATACATAAGGTTAAGGTGCCCGCCACTAAAATGTATACTTATTTGTTTCCCTGAACGCGAAGCTATACTATCGATACAGCGGATTTGGTTTTCGGAAGGTAAGGTCTTCGGCAAGACGTTTGACTTTATACAGAGTGGTAAAGTTTTCAAGCGATTTGTGGCTCTACTTTAATATTCAAACCGTGAATTAAGGTGTCGATCGAAAATAGTGTACAGCGAATCGACTTGAAGAATATCTGGCCTGACCCTCGGAATCACAGTATTGGTGAAGCGATTGGGATAGCTGTTCGAAGCTCGAAGATTTTTTGTAACGTTCTCGGACCGTTTGACCCTCGATCTTCATTTTGATCGATTAAATAAACGTGTCCGCCTTCTGAAATATCTTCTAATTTACTTCCGTTAACACTAAGCATGACACTTGTTACAGCGGGCTAGGTTCTCGGAAAGTAACGTATTCTGTGATAAGAATGCCTTTCTACGAATTGGTTATGTCCTCCGTCGGTTTGAATTTCTACTTTAATATTCATACCATGGACAAAGGTGTCAATTGTCAATACTGATCAGCGGATTTGCTCCCGGAACACCTGATTTCATTCTCTGAGTGACAAAATATATGGAGCTATTGACTTAGCCGTTCGACTCTCAAAGATGATGGTATCGATCTCGAACGGTTTGTCCAACTATCTTCTAACTCATTAATTAAAATACGGTGCCCCTCGTAAAATGTATGCTATTTTACATCTCTGAACGCGAAGTTATATTCTCGATACAGTGGGCCATGTTTCCTGACGGTAAGGCCTACAGAGAAACGTTTGACTTTATACCAATGGGTTACGATTTCACTCGGTCTGATGCCCTACATTAGTATATAAAGCGTCAAATTGGCAGTCTAGTGCCAATACTGTACAGCGGAGTTACTCTAGAAATAGCTGGTTTAGCTGTAGGAATCACAGGATTGGTGAAGCTATTGACTAAGCCGATCGATTTCTTAAAGAAGATGGTAACGTTCTCGAACGGCTTGACCCAAGATCTTCTGTATCATACATGAAATTTAGGTGCCCGTCTCTAAAATGTCTATTGTTTTGTATGCATGAACACTAAGCAACGCACTCCCTACAGCGGATTGGACTACTCGCGGGGTAAGGCCATAGGTAAAGAGTTTGATTCTATACGAATTGGAAAAGTTTACAACGGCATTACGCTCTACTTTAATATTCTTATCGTGAGCTAAGGTGTCAATTGCCAATACTGTGCAGCGGATAGACTACCGGGGTACCTGGTTTGACTCTCCGTATCACAGGATAGGTGATACTAGTGACTTAGGCGTTCGACACACGAAGATGGGGCTATTGTTCTCGAACGGTTTGACACAAGATCGTCTAATTGATACATGAAATTGAGGTGCGCGTTTCTATACTGTACTCTAATTTGTATCTCTGATCACGATGATATGCAATCGATACAGCGGATTAGGTTCTCGGAAAGTAAAGTCTTTGGAAAAAAGTTTGACTGTATACCAATAGGTAATGTTCCACAGCGGTTGGACGGGCTGCCTTCATATTTAAACCGCGAATTATGGTATCTATTGCCAACACTCTTCAGCGGATTTACTCTTCGATTACGCTGTTTGACTCTCGGAATCACAAGATGGGTGGAGCGTTTGACTCATCTGTTCGAACCTCAGAGAGGGTGGTAAGGTTCACGAACGGTTTGACACTCAATCATCTAATTCTTACATGAACTTAAGACACGCGTCACAGAAATGTTGTCTAATTAGTTTGTCTTATCATGAAGATATACTCTCGATACAGCGGGATACTTTCTCGGAAGGTAACGTATTCTTCAAAGGAAGGACTTTATAAAAACAAGTATAGCTCTCCGACGATTTGACTCCCTACTTCAATGCTCGTGCCGAGAAATTAGGTGTCCATTACCAATACTGTTCAGCGGATTTGTTCCCCGAGTACTTGTTTTGACTCTCAGAATCACAGGATATGTGAAGCTAGTGACTAAGCCGTTCGACCCCGAAAGAAGGTGGTATCGTGCCAGAAAGGTTGGACCTTCTTTCTTCTAATTCATACATGAAATTAAGGTGGCCTTCACTAAAATGTATAATGGTCTGCTTCTGCGAACACGAAGTTATACCCTCGATATAGATGGTTAGGCTTCTCGGAAGGTAAGACGTCGGTAAAAAGTTTGCCTGCATTCCAAGTTGTAATGTTCTCCATAGGATTGTATCTCTACCTTAATATCCATACCGTAAAACAAAGTGACCATTGCCATTACAGTATAGCGGATTTACTCCTAGAATACGCGGACTGACTCTCACATTCACTGGATAGGTGAAGCTATTGACCTAGATGTGCGAATTTCAAAGAAAGTGAGATCGTTCTCCAGCGGTGTGATCCCCTGATCTTATAATTTATGCGTGAAATTAAGGTGCTCGTCAATGAAATGAACACCGATTTCTTTTACTGAACACGAAGTTACACTCTCGATGAAGCGGGTGCGGTTCGCGGATGGTACGATCGACGGTAGAACGTTTGACTTTATTGCAATTGGTAACGTTCTCAAACGGCTTGACGCTCTATATTTAATATTCAAACCGTGAATTAAGGAGTCTATTACCAATACTGTTCAGCATGTTTACTCCCGGAATACGTGGTCTGACTCTCGGAATCGCAGGCTAGGTGAAGCTACTGACGTAGCCGTTCGCCTCTCATTGAACGTGGGAATATTCTCGAGCGGATTGACCCTCGATGTTCTATCTCATACATGAAGACAAAGTGCCCGTCATTGAAATGAACACTGATTTCATTCTCTGAACACGAAGTTATACTCCCGATGCATCGGGTTAGTTTTTCGGAGGGTATGGCATTCTGTATGAAGTTTGACCCTACGCATATAGATATTGTTGTACAACGGCTTGACGGCATGCTGTAATATTTAAACCGTAAATGGGGGCGCCTATTGCCAATTCTGTACAGCTCAGTCACTCGAGGAATGCCTGGTTCAGCTCTCGGAGTCACAGGATAGGTGGCGCTATTGACATATCCCTTCGACTCGCGGAGAGGGCGGTAGCGTTCTCGAACGGTTTGACACTCGATCTTCGTATTCATAATGAAATTAAGCTCCCCGTCACTAAAATGTTTAGTAATTTGTTTCCATGCACATTAATCAGGGCACTCGCTACAGCGGGTTAGGTTCTCGGATGGTATGGTAACCGGTAGATGGATTGACTTTATTAGCATTGGTAACGTTCACGGACAGATTGACTCTCTACATTAATATTCATACCGTGATTTACGGTGTCAGTTGCCAATAAACTTCATCGCACAAACTCCCGGATTACCCGATTTGACCGTCGGAATCACAGGACAGCTGAAGCTATTGACTTAGCCGTTCGTCTCTCACAGAAGATGGTAACGTCCTCGATAAGTTTGACACTCGATCCTTGAATTCATACATGAAATTCTAGCGCTCGACACAGAAATGACGACCATTTTCTTTCTCTGAACACGAAGTCATACTATCCATACAGCGGAATACCTTCTCGGATGGTAAGGCCATCCGTAAATGGTTTGACTTCATACGGGAATGTAACGTTCTATAACGGTTTGACGGTCTACCTTAATATTCCTACCATTGACTATGGTGTCTGTAGCCAATACCGTAGGTGCCATTGGGTACTGGATTACCTCGTTTTACACTCCGAATCATAGGATAGGTAATGCTATTGACTTAATTGTTCGGCTCACAATGTCGGTTGTAACGATCTCGTAAGCATAGACCCGCGATATTCCAATTCTTGCTTGAAATTAACACGCCCCTCTCTAAAATTCCTACTATATTATTTCCACGAACACTAAGCAAGACACTACCAACAACGGGTTGTCCTTCTCGGAAGGTACGGCGTTCTGTATAAAGATTGATCGTATGCGTGTAGGTGACGTTCCACAACGCATAGTCGCCCTACCATCATATTCAAACGGTGAATTATGCGTCGTATTGCCAATACTTTTCACCGTATTTACTCCCGGAATACCTGGGTTGGCACTGGTCATCATAGGATAGGTGATGCTACTGATATAGCCTTTCGAATACCACAGAAGGTGGTCACGTTCCCCAACGGTTTGACACTCGATATTGTATTTCATACATGAAATTAAGGTACAAGTCACTGAAACGTATACTAATATGTTTTACTGAACAATGCGATATACCCTTGATACAGCGAGTTTGGTTCTCGGAAGGTAAGGGTTTCGATAAATGTTTTACTCTGTGCCAATATGTATCGTTCTAGAACGTCATGACTCTGTACGTTCGTATATATTTCGTGAATTAAAGTGTGTATTGCCAATACTGTTCATCGGATTTGCTCTCGAAATACCTGGTTCGACTCATGGAATCCTGAACAGGTGATGGTATCAACTTAGCTGTCCGCCTTTCATAGATGGTGGTAATATCATCGATCGGTTTGAACCTCGATATTTATAACTCATACATTAAGTTGATGCCCATCACTAAAATGGATACTAATTTATTCCAAGGAACACCACATTAGACTCTCGATACAGCGCGTTAGTCTTTCGTAAGGCCATTAGTAAAACGATAGATTTTATACATATTGGTACCGTCACAAAACGGACGGACGCTGTACTGTAACATTCAAACTGAAAATCCGGTCGTCTATTTCCAGTGCTGCAGGTCATTTATTCCGGGAAACCTGGTTTGAAGCTCGGAATCACAGGATAGGTGAAGCTATTGAATTAACCGCTGGAGTCAGAAATAAGTTTCAAACTATGTTAAAAGGTTTTACGCTCGAACATCTAATTCATACATGAAATTGAGGTGACCGTCGCTAAAATGTTTACCAATTTATTCCACAGAAAACCACGGTATACTCTGGATACAGGGCGTTAGGCTTTCTGACTGTATGGTCTTCGGTAAAACGATAGATTTTGTACCTATCGGCAACGTTACAAAACGGACGGACGCTGTACTGTAACATTCAAACCGTGAGTTAAGTCGTTTATCTCCAATACTGTTCAGCGGCTTTGCTCCTGGAATACCAGGCTCGCCTGTTGGAATCACAGTCGAAGAGTGTGGAATCATGCACGAACGGTTTGACTCTGGACTTAGATATTTATACATGAAAATGAGCTGCTCGTCTGCTAAAATGAATCCTAATTTGTTTCTGTGAACATTACGCATGACACTGTCTACATCGGGTTTGGTTCTCGGATGGCTATATATTTGGAAAGAAGATTAACGTTATACCAATATCAAATGATCTCCTACATTTTGAATAACTACATTAATATTCATACCGTGAATATGTAATGTGTCTAATGCTAATCCTGATCAGTGGATATACTCCCGGAATACCCGGTTTGATTCACGGATTCACATGGTAGGTGAGACAATTGACATAGCCGGCCGGCTTCCAAGGAATGGGGTGATGTTCTCGAACAGTTTGACCCAGGATCATTTAATTCAAACACGAAATAAAGGTGCCCGTCAATAAAATTTCTACTAATTTTATTTCTCTGAACACGGTGTTATGCACACGATACAGCGAGGTATATTCCCGGCTGGTAGGGTATGGGATAAACGGTATGACGTTATTACAATTGGTAACGTTCTTGAAAGGTTTGTCTCACTACTTTAATATTCATAACCTGAACTAATGTTTCTATTACCAATACTGTCCAGAAGTACTACTCCGGGACTACCAGGATGGACTATCGGAATCACCACTATTGGTGAAGCTGTTGATTCAGCCGTATGACTCTCAAAGAAGGTGGGATCGTTCTCGAACGATTTGACCCTCGATTATTCGACTCATGGATATAAATAAGCTTGCCGTCTGATAAAATGTCTTTTAATTTGTTTCCGCGAGCACTAAGCATGGCACTCGATACTGCGGGTTAGGTTATTGGAAGGTGAGATATCCGGTGAAAAGATTGATTTTATAACATTTGGTAATGATCTCCGCCGGATAGACCTTCTACTTTAATATTCGAATCGTGTATTAAGGTACCTAATGCCAATACTGACCAGCGGATTTTCTACCGGAATACCTTGTTTGACTTTCGGAATCATATCATATGTGTAGCTATTGACTTTGCCGTTCGATCATCAAAGTAGGTAGTAACGTTCCCGAACTGTTTGACACACATTCGTTATAATTGGTACATGAAGCTAAGGCGCCCGTCACTAAAGTATATTCTAATTTGTTCCTCTGGATACGATTTCATGCTCTCGATACAGCTGGCTAGGCTTGACGGAAGGCAAAGCCGTCGGTAAAAAGATTGCCTTTATACAAATTGATTACATTATACATGGTTTCAAGCCATAAATCTATATTTAAGCTGTGCATAAAGGTGCCTCTTGCCAATACTCTACAGCTGATTTGCTCCCTGAATACCTGCTTTGAGTCCAGGAATCAGAGAATGGGTGAAGCTATTGACTTCGCCGTTCGATTCTCAACGATGGTGGCAGCGTTCCTGAACGGGTTGGCTGCCGATTTTTCTAGTGATACATAACTATAGGGCTTCCGTGTGCTGAAATATCTACTAATTTGTATCCGTGAACACTAAGTAACACACTCGGTGCAGCAGGATACGTTCTCGGTAGGTAAGATAATTGCTAGAATGGCTGACTTTATACCAATTGCTATTGTTCTCCAACGGTTAATGTCTGTACTTTATTTTTCACACCGCTAGATAAGGTGTTTATAGCCCATACTGTCCATCGGATTGTCTCCCTGAAAGCTGGTTTGGCTATCGAAATAACACGATAGGTGATGCTATTGTCTTAGCCGATCGTCCCGTAAGGAAGGTGGGACCGTTCTGGAAAGGTCTGACTCTCGACTATTCTATTCGTATGTAAAAATAAGGTATCTGTCTGCTAAACTGTCTACTAATTTGTTTTCGCGGGCAGTAAACATTCCACTCATTAAAGCGGCCTAAGTTCTGGGAAGGCAATGTATTCGGTAAAATGAATGACTCTATACCAATTGTTAATGTTCCCCGACGGATTGCCCTTCTACTTTAATATTTTAAACGTGGATTAAGGTGACTATCGCCAATACTGTTTAGCGGATTTACTTCCGGAGTTCCTGGTTTGCCCCTCGGAATCACAGGAGAGATGAAACAATAGTCTTAGCCGTTCGTCTCTCAAAGAGGGTGGTAACGTGTTTGATCGGTTTGACCATCGATATTCTAACTCAAACATGAATTTAAGGTGTCGTCGCTAAATTATGTACTAATGTGTTTCGCGAAACATGAATCAATATTCTCAATATGGCGGATTAGATTCTCGGACGGTAAGGAATTCGGTAAAACGCTTTACTGTATAGTATCTGTAGCGTTCTCACACTGTACGACGCTCAATTTCAATATTAAATCCGCGAAATATGGTATCTACTGCCAATACTGTACAGCGCATTTACGCCCGGAATAAATCGTTTGACTTTCGGAATCACATGATATGTGACGCAATCGACTTAGCCATTAGAATATGAAAGATGGTGTATCTCTCTACAACGGTTTGACGCTCTACCTTAATATTTAAACCGTGCATTATGGGACATGTTGCCAATACTTATCTCCGGATTTACTCCAGGAATACATGGTTTTTCTCTCGGAATTACAGTATAGTTGAAGATGCTGACTTAGCCGTTCGGCTGTCAAGGAAGGTGGTAACGCTCTCGAACGATTTAACCCTTGATATTCTAATTCATTCATTCATTCATTCAAACATGAAAATAAAGTGCCCATCGCCAAAATGTGTACAAATTTCTAGATCTAAACACGAAGATGTAATCCCGCTATTGCGAGTTAGCTTCTTGGATAATAAGTCCTGCTGCGAAATGTCTGACTATAGAGCAATAGCTAACGTTCTACATGTCTTTGACACTGTTGCTTAATGCTCATACAGTGAAATTGCGTGTCCAATGGCAAAACAGTGCAGCAAGTTTAGATGCGGATTACCTGGTTTAACACTTGAGATAACAGGATTGGTGAAGCTGTTGACTTAGCCGATCGATACGTAAAGAAGGTGGCATCGATCATGAAATGTCTTACTCGCGATTTTCCTATTCGTATAGGTAAATAAGGTGCCCGTCATTTAAATGTAAACTAGTATGTTTCTCTCAACACGAAGTTATACACACTATACCGCGGGTTAGGATCAACGAAGGGAAGGTATTCGGGAAAAGAAGGACTATACACAAATGGGTAATGCTCTCCGAGCGTTTGTCTCTCTACGTCACCATACATACCGCGGATTGATGTGTCTATTGCTAATAGTTTTCAGCGGATTTACTCCCCGAATACCTAGTGTGAACCTCGGAATCAAAGGACAGGTAAAGATATTGACTCAGCCCTTCCACTCTCAAGGAAGGTGGTAACGTTCCACAACCGTTTGAACCTCGACATTCTAATTCGTACATGAAGTTAAGGTACCAATCACTAAAATGTATACTAATTTGTGACTCTGAGCACGAAGTATTACTTCGGATGCAACGGGTTAGTTTCTCGGATGGTAAGGCCTTCGGTAGAACGATGGAGACCATTCCAATACGTGATATTCTACAACGGTATGTCCCTGCACTTTAACATTTATACCGTGAAATACGCTGCCTAGTGCTAATACTGTACAGCGGATTTACTCGTGGAATACCACGTATGGCTCTAGGATTCACAGGATAGGTGTAGCTATTGGCATAGCCGTTCGTCTCTCACAGAAGGTGACAACGTTCTCGAGATGTTTGACACTCGATCTTCTAATTTACACATGTGATTAAGGTACCCGTCACTAAAATATACACTAGTCTGTATCTCTGATCGCGAAGTTATACTCTCGATGCAGTGGGCTGTGCCCTGTGAGGGTAAAGTCATCGGTAAAACTTATGTCTTCATACCAATTTGTAACGTTCGACAAGGGATGGACTTTATACCTTAATATTCAAACCGTGAATCATGGTGTCCAATAGCCAATAGCTATCAGTGGACTATCTCGCTGAATACCTGGTTTGACACTTGATATCACTGGATATGTGAACCTATTGACTTAGGCGTTCGACTCTTAAGGNTGATCACAAAATTATACCCTCAATGCAGCTGGGTAGGTTTATGGCAGGTAAGTTATTCTATAAAGAGTAAGACTTTAATACATTTGGTAATGATCTCAGACGGTTTGGCTCTCCACTTTAAAATTCAAACCCTTAATTAAGGCGTACAGTGCCAGAACTGTTAAGCGTATTTACTATCGGAATACCTCATTTGAGCCTTGGAATCGTGGAATATGTGAAATTATTGACTTAGCCGTTCGATTCTCAAAGGAGGTGGTAACGTTCTGGAGCGGATTGACCCTTGATTTTCTCATTCACACGAGAAGGTTTGGTGCCCTTCACTAAAATGTATACTGTAATGTATCCCTAATCAAGAATTTATACTCCTGATATCGCGGTTCACCTTCCTTGATGGTAAGGCCTTCGGTAAAAAGTTTGAGTCTATGAGAATGGGCAAAGTTCTACAAAGGTTTGTCTGTGCACTTTAATCTTTACACCGGGAGGTAGGATGTTTAGTGCCGATGCTGTGCTGCTGATTTACTCGCAGAATATCGGCTTAGACACTTCGAATCACAGGATAGGTAAAGCTATTGACTTAGCCGTTCGACCATCAAAGAAGGTTTTAACGTTCACGACAGGTTTGCCTCTCAATTTTGGTACATATACATGAAAATCAGGTACCAGTTTGCTAAAATGCCCACTATTTGGTTCTCGTCAACACTAAGCAAGGCACTCCATCCAGCGGATCAGTCTGCTCGGGAGGTTGGGCCTTCGGTAAAAAGTTCGGCTCTATAACAATAGTTATAGTTATACAACGGTTTAACGCTTTACATTAATATTCAATCCGTGAATTATGGTGACCACTGCTGATGCTGAGTGAAGAAGCTGACCAGCACAATCGAGGGTATAACTTCGTGTTCAGAGAAGCTATTTACTACATAATTTACAGACGGCACCGTAATTTCATGTTTGAAATAGAAAATCGTGCGTAAAGCCATGCGAGATCGATTCCAGCTTTTGCGAGAGACTAACGCCTATGTCAATAGCGTCACCCATCCTGCAATTCCAGGAGTCAAACCAGATGTTCCGGGAGCATATTCGCTGTAGAGAATTGGTAATAGACACCTTCGTGCACGGTTTGAATAATAAAATAGAAGGTCAAACCGCTGGAGATCGTTACCAGTTGCTACAATGTCATGTGTTCTACCAAAAGCCTTCTCGTCCGAGAAGCTACCGGCCGTATCGAGAGTATTACTTCGTGGTCAGAGGAACACATTGGTACCAATTTTAGTGACGGTACCTTAAGATCATGTATGAATTATAAGAACTATGGTTAATCCGCTCGAGAACGTTACCACCTTCTTTAAGAGACGAACAGCTAAGTCAATAGCTTCACCTATTCCAAGATTCTCAAAGGGAACCCCTGAACACCGAAATTAAGTCCGCTGAAGAGTATTGTCAATGGACAACTTTACTCACGGTTTGAATAATAAAGTAGAGCGATCAACCGTTTGAGGGCATTGCCAATTTGGATAAGGTCAAACACTTTCCGGCGGCCTTACATTCGGAGAAGCAGACTCGCTGTTTCGAGAGTAATACCTCCTGATCATAGAAAGAAATTAGTCTTCATTCCTGTGACGAGCGCCATAATTTGATGTTTGATTTAGGAGATCGAGGGTCAAGGCGCTCGAGGACGTTACCACCTTCTGTGAGGGACGAACGGCTAAGTCAACAGCTTTATCTATCCAGCGATTCGGAGAGTGAAACCAGGTATTCCGGGAGTAAATCCGCTGAACAGTATTGGCAATAGACACCGCAATTTGAGGAATGAATAAGAAAATAGAGAGTCAAACCGTGGAAGAACGTAACGTACAGTTGTGGAGTCAAACTCTTTATCGAAGGCCTTAACATCCGAAAGCCAAACACATTGTATCGAGAGTATAGCTTCGCGTTCACAGAAATAAATAAGTATTCATTTCAGTGACGGGCACCTTAATTTCATGCATGAATTAGAGGATCGAGGGTGAAACAGTTCGAGGTCGTTACCACTACCTATGAAACACGAACGGCTAATTCAATCGCTTCACATATCCTGAGATTTCGATAGTTGGACCAGATATTCCGGGAGTAAATGCGGTGTGCAGTATTGGCAATAAACTTCGTGTTCTGAGAAAGAAATTAGAATTCATATATGTGACGGGCACCTTAACATCATGTTTGAACTAAAAGATCGAGTATCAAACCGTTCGAGATTTGGGCACCTTTATAGGAGCCGCGCAGCTAAGTCAAAAGCTTCACCTTTCCTGTGACTCCAAGAGTGGAACGAAGTCTTGCGGAAGTAAATCCGCAGCACAGCATTAGCAATAGGTACCTTGATTCACCATATCAATGTTAAAGTACTGAGGCGAACCATTGTAGAGCTACTGGTATTGGATCAAATATTTTACCGAATACCTTACGTTCCGAGCACCTAATCCGTTGAATCCAGGGTACAACTTTGTGTTAAGCAAGAAAATTAGTACTCACTTTAGTGACAGGCTCCTGAATTTCAGGTACGAATAAAAAGATGGAGAGTTACACCGTTCAAAAACGTTACCTACTTCAATGGGAGTAGCATAGCTAAAGCAATAGCTCCACCTATTTTGTGATTGCGAGAGTAAAACCATTCTATACTGTAGTGAATCCACTGAATTATACAGGCATTTGACAACATTCTTCACGGCGCGGACATACAAGCAGAAAGTCAAACTGTTGGAGATCAATACTAATTGGTACAGAGTCACTCTTTTCACCGAAGGCCTTGCCTTCCGATAACTTAATCCACTGCATCGAGAGTATAGCTCCGTGATCAGAAAAAGAAATTCGTACCAATTTCAGTGGTGGGCACCTTATCTTCTGGTATGAGTTAGAAGATCGAGGGTCAAACCGATCGAGAACGTTACCACCTTCTGTGGGAGTCGAATGGCTAAGTAAATTGTTTCACCTATCCTGTCAAACTGAGAATCATACCAGGTATTTCTGGTGCAAAACCAGGGAACAGTAGTGGCAATAGACATCTTAATTCACAGCATGTATATTAAAGTAGAGAGTCAAGCCTTCGGTGAACATTACGAATTGCTGTAAAGTAATTCCTTTATCGAATACCTTACCTTCCTGGAACAAAAGTATCTTGCAAAAATTATCTGCGGCTTTTCTCCAGGAATACCTGGTGTGACACACGGTATCACAGGATAGGTGAAGCTGTTGACTTATCTCTGAGCGACACTCATGAAAGGTGGTAACGTTCTCCAATGGTTTTACTCTCGATCATCTTATTCACACATGATATTAAGGTGTCGCGCACTAATATGTTTACTAATTTGTGTCTCTGAACACGAAGTTACACTCTCGATGCAGCGATTTACGTTCGCGGAACGTAAGGTCTTCTGTAAAACGATTTACTGTACACCAATTGCAAACGAACTCTAACGGATTTTCTCCCAACTTTTATATTCATACCGTGAACAAAGGCGTCTATTACCAGTACTGTTCAGCGAATTTACTACCGGATTAACTTGTATGGCTCTCGGGATCACCGAATACGTGTATATATTGCCATAGCTATGCGCCTCGCTTAAGAAGGAGTGTAACATTGTCGAAATGTTTTTCTCTGAATTTTCTTATTCATACTTGAAATTAAGGTGCATGTCACTAAAATGTATACTACTTTGCATCTATGGACACAAAGTGTTGATACAACGTGATATGTTCTCCGAAGGCAAGGCCTTCGGTAAAGTGTTCGACAGTATTCCAATATGTAACGTTCTGCAACGGTTTGACACTGTTCTTTAATATTCATACGGTGAATTA
Source organism: Euglossa dilemma (assembly GCA_002201625.1). Lineage (NCBI taxonomy): Eukaryota > Metazoa > Arthropoda > Insecta > Hymenoptera > Apidae > Euglossa > Euglossa dilemma. Next base: position 121,968 of record NIJG01000360.1, read on the forward strand.
AGGTGTCTTTTGCCAAATTGGTTCAGCGGATTTACTCCCGGAATAACTGGTTTTGCTCTCCGAATCACAGGATTGGTGAAGCTATTCACTTAGCCGTTCGACGCTTATGCAAGTTTGTAACCATCTCGAACGGTTTTGCATTCGATCTTCGTATCCATACATGGAAGTAAAGTGTCCGTCTGCCAAAATGTGCACCAATTTGTCCACGTGAAGACTAAGCAAGACAATCGCTACTGCGGGTANTTACTCTCGGAATACCAGGTTTGTCTCTCCGAACCACATGACACGTGAAGATATTGACTTAGCCGTTCGTCTGTCACAGATGGAGGTAACGTTCGAGAAAGGCTTGAAACTTATGCTCGTCACTAAAATGTATGCTATATCGATCCTTTCAACACACTGCTATACTCTCGATAAAGCGGGCTAGGTTTTCGGTGAGTAAGGTCTACGATGAAGCGTTTGACTCTGTACCAATTGGTAACGTTCTCGAACTGCTTGACCCTCGATCTCATAATTCATACATGAAGTTATGGTGTCCGACTGCTGAAATGTCTACTCATTCGTCTCTATTAACACGAAGTTATACCCACCATACAGCGGGCTCGGAAGGTTAGGTATCCGATAAGGAATATGACGATATACCAATGAGTATCGTTCTCAAACGGCTTGGCTCTCTACTTTAATAATCATAGCGTGAGTTAACATTTCAATTGCAAATACTGCACAGCAGATTTACTTCCGGAATACCTGGTTTGACTCTTTGAATCACAGGAAATGTGATGCTATTGTCTTACCCGCACGTCTCTAAAAGAAGGTGCTAACGTTCTCTAACGGTTTGACACTCTAGCTTCCGATGCATACTTGGAATTAACGGTTTGAATATTAAAATACAGTGTCAAACTGACGGAGATCATTATCAGTTGGAATAGAGTCACCCTTTTTACCGAAGGCCGTACCTTCCGAGAGTGTAACTCGCTGAATGAAGATAATAATGTCGTCACCATAGAAACAAATTAGTATACATTTTAGTGACGATCGCCTGAATTTCGTGTATGAATTAGAAGATCGAGTGTCTAACCGTTCGAGATCGTTACCACCTTCTGCGAAGGGCGAACTGGAAAGTAATTAGCTTCACACATCCGGTGAATCCGAGGGGATAATCAGGTATTCCAGGAGTAAGTACTCTGAACAGCTTTGGCAATAGGCACCTCAATTCGCGGTATGAATAATAAAGTAGTGAGACTAACAGTGGGGGAACGATACGTACAGTTATAGTGTCAAAACTGCTTAACGAATGCATTAGCTTTCGAGACGCTAACCCGCAGCAGCTAGTGTGTTACTTAATGTAAACTGAAACAAATAAGTATACATTGTGGTGACTGGCACCATAATTTGATGAATCGATGAGCATATCGAGAGGCAAACCGTTCCAGGACGTTACCACCATCTTTGAGAATTGCACACCTATGTCAATAGCATCACCTATACTTGTGACTATGAGAGTCACACCAGGAATATCAAGAGTAAATCCGCTGTATTCTATTGGAGATGGGCGCCATAATTCGAGGTTTGAATACTAAAGTAGAGCGAGAAACCGATTGAGAACGTTACCACCCTCCTTGGGAGTCGAACGGATAAGTCGATAGCATCACATATCAATGATTCGGAGAGTCAAACCAGGTACTCCGAGGGCAAATCCGCTGAACAGTATTCGCAATAGACTCCTTAATTCACGGTTTGAATATTAATGTAAAACATTGTAGATCGATACGTATCCCTTTAATGTCAAATGTTTTACCGAAGCCGTTGCCCTCCTAGAACATAACACTCAGCATCGAGACCATAGCTGTGTAATCAGAGATACAAATTAGTATATATTTAGCAGCGGGCAGCTTATTGTATGAATTAGGAGAACATAACCAATTGATATAGATTCATTTTTCTTACAGAATATATTACCTTCCTAGAACCTATCCCGTCGTAGCGAGTTTCATGTTTACTGCTCACGGAAACAAGTTAGTAGACATTATAGCAAAGGCACATCTTATTTTCATACATGAATTAGAAAAACGAGGGTCAAACCTTTCGAGATTGATCCCCAACTTCTTTGGGTAGTGCAACGGCTATGTCAATAGCTGCACCTATCCCTTGATTCCGATAGTCGAATCGTGTATTCCGTGAGTCAATCGGCTGAAAAGTATTGGCCATATGCAGCTCAATTTACGGTATGAATCTTATAGCAGGCCGTCAACCCGCTATAGAACGTCAGCTATTGGCATAGAGTCAAACACTTTATCGACAGCCGATCCTTCGGTGAAGCTAACTCGCAGTTTTGTGAGTATAACTCCGTGTACAGAGAACGAAATTAGTATTCATTTCAGTGAGGGGAACCTTAACATCATGTATGAATGAGGAGGTTGAGGGTCAATCAGCTGGTGAGCGTTTCCACCTTCAATGGGAGTCGAACGGCGAAGTCAATAGGTTCACCTATACTGTCATACCGAGAGTCGAGCGAGGTATTCCGGAAGTAAGTCCACAGAAAACTATTGGCAATAGACACACCAACCCGCGGTATGAATATTATAATAGAGAGTCAAACCCCCCGAGAACATTACAAATTGGTATAAAGTCCAACTTTTCCTGAATTCCTTACCTTCCGTGGACCAAGCCCACTGAGTCGAGAGTATAACTTCGTGTTTCGAGAAGAAAATTCACATTCATTTTACTGACGAGCAACTTAATTTCCAGTATGAATTGGAAGAACTAATGTCAAACATTTCAAGATCGTTAGCACCTTCTTTCACAGACGAACAGCTAAGTCAATAGAATCGCATATCTCGTGCTTCAGAGTGTCATAGCAGGTATTTCTGGAGTATCTCCACTGAATATTATGGGAAATCGGCACCATAATTCACGGTTTGAATATTAAAATATACAGTCAAACCGTTTGAGAACGTTACCACCCCCTTTGAAATTCGAACGGATAAATCAATAGCTTCTCCTATCCAGTTATTCGGAGAGTCAAACCCGGTATTCCTGGAGTACATCCGCTGAAAAGTATTGCCAATAGACATCTTAATTCACGGTTTGAATATTAAAATATACAGTCAAACCGTTTGAGAACGTTACCACCCCCTTTGAAATTCGAACGGATAAATCAATAGCTTCTCCTATCCAGTTATTCGGAGAGTCAAACCCGGTATTCCTGGAGTACATCCGCTGAAAAGTATTGCCAATAGACACCTTCGTTCACGGTTTGAATACTAAAGTAGAGATTCAAGGCGTTTGTGAACGCTACTAGTTGCAATAAATTCCAACGTCTTATCGAAGGCCGTACCATCCATGAACCTCAGAAGCTGCATCGAGAGTGTAACTTCGTGTTCAGAGGATCAAATTAGTAATCATTTTAGTGACGGGGGCTTTAGTTTCATTATGAATACGAAGATTGATTGTCAATCCGTTCGAGGTCGTTGCCAACTTGTGTAACAGACGAACGACTAAGTCAATAGATTGACTTATCCCAGGATTACGAGAGGCAACCCCGGAAAGCGGGGAGTAGGTACACTGAAGAATATTGGCTATTCACACATTAATTCCCGGTTTGGATATTAAAGAATAGCGTCGACGTGATTTAGAGCGTCTCCATTTGGTATAAAGCCAAACAATTTACCGATGGCACTACCTTCGGAGTAGCTAACCAGCGGCATCAAGAGCGTAACTTCGTGCTCAGAAGTAGAAGCTTTTCTGCCTTTCTGTGACGGGTGCCGTAATTTCATGTGTTAGATAGAAGATCGAGGGTCAAACTGTTCGAGAACGGCACCACACTCCTTCAGAGCCGAACGGCCAACTCAATGGCTTCACCTATCCTGTGATACCGAGAGTCGAACCAGGTATTCCGGGAGTAAATCCGCTGAACAGTATTGGCCTTATATACTCAATTTAACGGTATAAATATTGAAGCACAGATCCAAGCCGTTGTAGAACGTAACTTATTGCTATATAGTCAGACTTTTCACAGAAGGCTTTACCTGCGAGAAGTTATCCTCCTGTATCGAGAGTATAACTTCGTGTTCAGAGGAACAAATTAGTACACGGTTTAGCGGACGCACACCTTAGTTTCGTGTATGAATTAGAAGATTGTGCGTCAAAACGTTCGGGATCGTTACCACCTGCTTGGATATTCGGACGGCTCAATCAATAGCTCCACATATCCTGTGTTTCCGAGAGTCATAGCAGGTGTGCCTAGAGTAAATCTGCTGAACAATATTGGCAACAGTCACTATAATACACGGTTTAAATATAATTGCAGACCGACAAACAGTTGTAGAACGTTACTTATTGGTATAAAATGGAACTCTTTAACGAAGGCCTTTCCTCCCGAGCAGTCGAACCCACTGTAGGGAGTGCCTTACTTAGTGTTCATGCAAAGATACAAATTGTCATTTTAGTGGCGCGCGCCTTAATTTCATGCGTGAAATAGGAGATCGGGGGTCAAACCGTTCGGGAACGTTGCCACCTTCTTTGACACTCGAACGGCTTAATCAATAGCTTCACCTTTTCTTGGGATTCCGGGAGTAAAACAAGATACTCCGGCAGGATATGCCCTGCACAGTATTGACAATATACCCCTTAATGCACGGTTTGAATATTAAAACAGAGCGCCAATCCTTTTGAGATTGCTACCAATTGGAATGAAGTCATACGTCCTTCGGAAGACATAACCCTCAGGAAGCATAACGAGCTGTATCGAGAGTATAACAGGGTGTTCATACGAAGAAATTGTTATACATTTTAGTGGCGGGACCCTTAAATTCAAGTATCAATTAGAGGAACAAGGGTCAAACTCTTCGAGAATGTTACCGCCTTCTTTGAGACTTTGAACGGATGAATCAATAGCTTCACCTATCCCTGGACTCTGAGAGTCAAACCAGGAATTCCAGGAATAAATCTGCTGAAAAGTATTGGCAAAAGGCACCTTAATTAACGATTTGAATATTAAAGTTCAAACTCAACCCGTTGTAGAACGTTTCCAAGTGGTATAGATTCAAACTTTTTATCGAGGACTTAAGTTTCGAGAATGACACTCGATGTGTCGGTAGGATTACTTCGCGATCAGAGAAACGAATTGGTATACATTTTAGTGACGGGCGCCATAATTTCTTCTATGAATTAGAAGGTCGAGTGGCAATCGGATCGGGAACGAGATCACCTTAATTGAAAGTAGAACGCCTAAGTCAATAACTTCCGATATCTTGTATTTTCGAGAGTCAATCCCGGTATTCCTGAAGTCAATCCTCTCTACAGTATTGGCATTAGATTCCTAAATTCACGGTATGATTAGTAAAGCAGAGCGTCAAGCCACTGAAGAAAGATACATATTGCAATAGAGTGAAACCATTTTCCAAAGGCCATACAATCCGGGAATCAAACCAGCTATATCATGATTATTGCTTCGTCTTTAGAGAAGCAAATTAGTATATATCTTATTGACAGTCATCTTAATTTTATGTATGAATTGGAAGATCGTGCGTCAGGCCGTTCGAGAACGTTACCACCTTCTTTGAGGGTCGAACGGTTAAGTCAACTGCTTCAACTACTCTGTGATTACGAAAGTCAATCCAGGTATCCCGGGACTGATTACGCCGAACACTATTGGCACTGAGCACCATAATTCTCGGTTTAAATATTAAAGTAGAGCGTCAGTCCGTTTGGGAACCATATCAATTGTTATACAGTCCAACGATTCACGGAAGACCTGACACACCGAACGCCTTACGCGCTGTATGGAGAGTATAATGCAGTGTTGAGAGGAAGAAATTAGTACACATTTTAGTGACGGACATCATAATTTCATGTACGAATTTGATGATCGATGGTCAAACCGTTCGAGAATGTTACCACCCTGTTTGAGGATCGAACGTCTACGACAATAGCTTCACGTATCCTGTGTTTCCGTGAGTCAATCCAGGTATTCTGGGCGTAAATCGAATGAAGTGTATTGGCAATCGACTCTATAGTTAACGGTTTGAATATTAAAGAATAGCGACAAACCGTTTGAGGACGTTACCAATTGCCACAAAGTCAGTCGCTTTACACACGGCCTTACCTTCCGAGGTATTGACGCTCTGCATCGAGAGTTTAACTTCGTGTGCAGAAAAAGAAATTAGTCCTTATTTCAGTGATGAGCATCTTATCTTCGAGTATGAGTTAGAAGATCGAGGGTCATACCGTTCGAGAACGATACCACAATCTGTGCGAGACGAATGGCTATGTCAATGGCATCACCTATCCTGTGATTCCGAGAGCCAAACCGGGTATTCCAGCAGTAAATCCGCTGATCATTGTTGCTGAGAAACACCATTATTCACGGTTTGTGTATTGAAATACAGCGTGAAAACTGTTGGCAACGTTTGCAATTGCTATAAAATCAATCGTTTTACCAAAGATCTTACTCACCGAAAAATTAACCCGTGGTATCAGGAGAATCATGCCTGGTATTCTTGGAGTGGAACCGCTCAACAAAATTCGCAATAGGCCCCTTAATTCACGGTTTGAATGTTAATATAGAGAGTCAAACTGTCGGAGAAAATTACTAATTGGTATAAAGTCATTATATTTTCCGAATATCTTTTCTTCCGTGAACCTAACATGCTGTAGGGTGTATTTTGCTTAGTGTTCACGGTAACATGTTAGTTGACATGGACGGACACGTTATTTTCATGCATGAATAGCAAAATGGAGTGTCATAACTTTCCAGAACGTTACTACATTCTTTGAGAGTCGAACTGCCAAGTCATTACATACACCTATCCCCTGATTCAGACAACCAAACCAGGTACTATGGGAGTAAATACGCTGAACACCTTAATTCACGGTCTGAATATTAACGTAAAGCGTCAAACCGGTGCAGAACGACCCCTATTCTTATAACGCCATTCTTTTTACCGAATAGCTTACCATCCGAAAACTTAACCTGTTGAAGCGAGTGCCTCGCTTAATGTTCACGCAAACAAACTAGCAGACATGTTGGCAGACGGGTACCACATTTTCGTGAAAAATTTCAAAATCGAGAGTCAAACCGATAAATATCGATGAAACCTTCTTTGTGAGTAGAACCGCTGTCAACAGCATCACCAATCCTGTAATTTCGAACTTCAAACCGGGTATGCCGTGTGTAAAACCGCGGAGCAGTTTTGGCAATAGACACCTCAGTTCGCTGTTTGAATATTAAAGTAGAGCGTCAAACCGTTTGAGGGCGTTACCAATTGGTATAATATAAAACGCTTTACGGAAGACCATTCCCGCCGAAAAACTAACCCGCTGTATCGAGAGAATAAGTTAGTTATTAGGGAAACACATTTGTGTAGAACTTAGTGACCTTACCTTAAATTCATGTACGAATTATAAAATAGAATGCCAATCCGTTCGATAACGTTGTCACATTCTGTGAGAGACGAACTGCTAAGTCAATAGCTTCTCATATCCTGGTATTCGGAGAGTCAAACCAGATCTTCCAGGAGTAAATGCGCTAAACAATTTTGGCAACGGACATCATAAGAGATGCTATGAATAATAAAGTAGGCAGGCAAAACCATGGAAGAACGTTACGTATTTTCATAAAGTCAAACTGTTTACCGAAGGCCTTACCTACCGCGCAGCTGACCCGCTGTATCAGGAGTATAACACCGTGTTCAGAGGTACAAATTGGTATACGTTTTAGTTACGAGCACCTTATTTTCATGCATGAATTAGGAGATCGAGTGTGAAACCGTTCCAGAATGTTACCACCTTCTTAGAGAACCGGACGGCTAAGTAAGTAGCTTCACCTATCATGTGAATCCGATAGCCAAACCAGGTATTTCAGGAGTAAGTCCGCCTATTAGTATTTCCGAAAGACACCATAATTCACGATGTGAATGCAAAGGTAGTGTCAAACCCTCGGAGAACATTACCAATAGGTATAAAGTCCTCCTTTACCGAACACCTTACCTTCCGTGCACATAACCTGCTGTACCGAATGTATGTCTTCGCGTTCAGAGAATCATATTAGTGCACATTTTATAGACTGGCTCCTTATTTACATATATTAAAAGAAAAATCATGAGTAATACCTTTCGGGATCGATTCCACATTCTTTATGATTCTTACGGCTAAGTCAATAGCATCGCCTATCCTGTTATTACAGGAGTCAAATCAGGCATTCAAAGAGTGAATTTGCTGAAACTTATTTTTGCAATGGACACCTTAATTCCCGGTTCGAATATCAAAATAGGGTGTCAGATCGTTGTGGATCGTTACCTATTCGTATACAGTCAAACTTTGTACCGATGGTCTTACCTGCAGAGAAGATAACCCGCTGTGTCGAAAGTATAACTTTGTGTTCCGAGAAGCAAGATAGTATGCACTTTAGTGACGCGTACCTTAATTCCATGTATGAATTACAAAATCCATGGTAGACACTCTCGAGAACGTTGCCACCTACTTTGAGAGTCGAAGGACTAAGTCTGATGCTCCAACAGTCCTGTGATTGAGCGAGTCAGGCCAGGTATTCCGGGAGTAAACTCGCCGAAAATTGTTTGCAATAGATACCTTAATTCGCGGCTTGAATATTAATATAGAGCACCAAACCGTTTGAGAACGGTACGTATTGATATAAAGTCAAACGTTTTACCGTTGGCCTTACCTTCCGCGAACCTCAACGGCTTCATCGAGAGTATCAATTCGTGTTCAGTGAAAGAAATTAGTATTCATTTCAGTGTCGGGTACATTAACTCCATGCATGAATTAGAAGGTCGTGGGTGGAACCTTACGTGACCTTTACCACATTCATTGGGATTCGATCGGCTAAGTCAATAGATTCCACTATCCTTTGATTCCGAGAGTCAAACCAGGTATTACGGGAGTAAATGCCCAGTATATTATTGGCAATGCACAATTTAATTCACGGTTCGAACACTAAAGCAGGCCGTCAAACCGTAAGTGAACATTACCAATTGCAGTAAAGTCATACGCCTTACCGGAGACCTGACCATCCGAAAAACTAAACCGCTGCACCGAGTGTATTACTTCGTCGATCAGAGAGACAAATTATTACATATCTTAGTGTCGTGCACCATCTTTGAGATCCGAACGGCCAAATCTATGGATCCACCTATCCTGTGATTTCGAAAGTTAATCGAAATATTCCGGGAGTAAATGCTCTGTACAGTATTAGCAATAAACACCTCAACCCACCGTCTGAATGCTATAGCAGGCCGTCAAGCCATTGTAGAACAATCCATATTCGTGTAGGGCTGAATTTCTTACAGAACGCCATACCATCTGAGACGCCTAACCAGCTGTACCGAACGTGTAACTTCGTGATCAGCGAAAAACAGTAGTACACATTTTAGTGATGGGCACCATAACTTCATGTACGAATTAGAAGATGGAGGGTCAAACGGCTCGAGGACTTTGCCACCTTCTGTAAGAGACGAATGGCTAAGTGAATAGTTTCACCCATCCTGCGATTCCGAGATTCAAACCAAGTATTCAATGAGTATACCCGTTGTAGAATATTGGCAATAAATACCGTATTTCGCGGTGTGAATATTAAAATTGATTGTCTCACCGCGTTAGAAGGTTACTAATTGCTATAAAGTCAAACGTTATACCAAATTCCTTATCGTTCGAGAAGCTATCCCACCAAATCGAGAGTATTGCTACGTGTTTAGGGAGACACGTTAGGGCACAATGTAGTTATATCACCTTAAATGCATGTACGAAATAGAAAAGCGAGTGTCAAACCGTTAAACAACATTACAACCGTCATCGAGAGCCGAACTCCTAGATCAATAGCTACACGTAACCTGTGATAGACTTAGCCGTTCGCCTCTCACAGAAGGTGACAACGTTGTGTTTCGGTTTGACCCTCGATCGTCTAGTTTAAACATCAAATTAAGATGCCCGTCACAAAAATTTATACTAATGTGTTCCTCTAAACAGGAAGTTAAACTCTCGATGAAGAGGGTGATGTTCGCCGAAGGTAAGGTCTTCGGTAAAACGATTGACATTAATAAAATTGGTCACGATCTCAAACGACTTGACGCTCTGCGTTAATATTCAAACCGGGAATGACCGTGTCTACTGCCAATAGTGTTCAGCGGATTTACTCCCGGAATATTTGTTCACTCTCTACGAATCACAGGATAGGTGCAGTTATTGACTTAGCTGTTCGTCTCCCACAGAAGGTGGTAGTGTTCTCGAGCGGATTGACTCTCAATCGTCTTATCCATACAATAACATTAAGGCACCTGTCACAGAAAAGTAGAAACCGCTGGTTAGCTACTCCGAACGTCAGGCCATCGGTAAAGTGTTTCGCTTTATACCAATTGGCATTGCACTAAAACACCTAGACGCTATACTTTAATATTCATACCGTGACATAAGGTGATTATTACCAATACTGTCCAGCGCATTTACTCGCAGCATACATGGTTTGACTCTCGTAATCGCAGGATGCGTTTATCTATTGACTTAGCCGTTCGTCTCTCACCGATGGTGGCAACGTTCTCGAACGGTTTGACTCTCGATCTTCTAATTCATACATGAAATTTAGGCTCCCTTTACTGAATTGAAGACTCAGTTCTTCCTCTAAACACGGAATCATACTCTGGATGATGCGGGTAAGGTTCGCGAAAGATTAGACCTCCAGTAAATCGTTTGACATTATAGCAATTGGAAACTTTCTTAAACGGTGTGACGCTGTATTTAAATATTCGAACCGTGAATTAAGTAGCCTATTGCCAAGACTGCCCTGCCCTCTTATTCACGGAGTACCTGGTTTGACTCTCGGAATCACAGGATAAGTGAAGCTATTGACATGGCTGTGCGACTCTCGAGGAATGTGGAATACCTCTCGATCTGTTTGACTCTCCATTCTGCTATACATGCATGAGAATAACGTGTCCGTGTTCTAAAATTTCTACTCATTTGTTCCTCTGTAAACTAAGCAAGACAATCGATACAGCAGGTTAGGTTCTCGGAAGGGAAGGTATTGAGTAAAATTAATGACGTTATGCCAATTGGTAATGTTCTCTTACGGCTTGACTCTCTACATTAGTGTCATACCGTGAATTAACGTGTGTATTGCCAATACTGTTCAGCGGATTTACTCCTGGAATACCTGATTCGGCACGCCGAATATCTGGGTAGGTGAAACTCTTGACGCATCTATGCCACTCTCGAGCTAGATGGTTACTTTCTCTAACAGTTGTCCATTGAACTGCTAGTCCGTACATGAAGTTAATGTGCTCGAAACTAAAGTGCCAATAAATGCGTTTCTCTGAACAGGGAGCTAAACTCCCGATACAGGGAATTAGGTACGCGGAGAGTATGGTCTCCGGTAAAACGGTTTATTTTATTTCAATTGGAAACCATCACGAACGGCTTGACATTGTACTTTAATGCTTATACTGTGGATTAAAGTGTGCATTGCCAATACTCTACTGCGGATATACACCCGGAATACTTCGATTCACCACCGTAATCAAAGGATAGGTGAAGCTACTGATTTAGCCGACAAATTCGCAGTGAATATGATATCGTTCTCGATCGTTTTGACACGCGATCTTCGAATTCATTCATGAAAGTAAGGAGCCCCTCAGTAATATTTATGTTAATTTGTTCCACTGAACCACGATGTTATACTCTCTATACAGCGGAGCAGATTCACCGCAGGTAAGGCTTTCGGTAAAAGGCTGGCTCCATAAACATTGGTATCGTTCTCGAATGTTTTGACCATTGAACTGCAAGTTCGAACATGAAATTAAGGTGCCCGTCTCTGAATTGAATACTAATTGATGTCTCTCCGCAATAAGTTATACTCCCGATACAGCAGATTAGCTTCAGAAAGGTCAGTTCTTCCGTGAAAAGTTTGTCCCTATAGCAATAAGTAACGTCCTACAAGGGTTTGGATCTGTACCTTAATGTTTATACCGTGAATTAGAGTGTCAAATGCACATACCGTTCAGCAGATTTACACCCGGAGTACCTGGTTTGACTCAAGGAATCAATGGATACGCGAAGCCATTGAGTTAGCCGTTTGGCTCTCGGAGAAGGTGGTAACTTTCTCTAGCGGTTTGACGATCGATTTTCTAATTCGTACATGAAGATAAGCAGCCCGGTGTTAAAATGTATTGATATTTGATTCGCTGAACAGGACGTTATACTCTCGAAGCCGTGGGTTAGTTTCTCAGATGGTAAGGCTACTTGTAAGATGTTGAGCACTATACCAATAAGTAACGTTCTACAATGGTTTGACGGTCTGATTTAATACTCAAACCGTGAAATAGGGTACCTATTTCGTGTACTGTGCAGCGCATTTACTCGCGGAATATCTCGTTTGACTTTCGGTGTCACAGGATATATGTAGATATTGATTTACCCGTTCGAACCTCAGAGTGGGCTGTAACGTTCTCGAACCCATTGGCCCTCGATCTTCTAAATAGTTCATGAAGATAACGTTCCCGTCACTGAAATGAATACCAATTTCATTCTCTGAAAACGAAATTATACTCTCGATGAAGCGGGTGATACTCACGGAAGGTAGCGCCTTCGGTAAAACGTTCGACGTTATACGAATTCGCAATGCTCTCAAATGGTTGGACGCTCTACTTTACCACACAAACCGTGAATTAAAGTGTCTATTGCCAATACTCTTCCGCAGATTTACTCCAGGAATACCTAGTTTGACTCTCCGAATCACTGTATATGTGAAGCTACTAACTTATCCGTTCGCCTCCGACAGACGGTGGTAACCTCATCGAACGGGTTGACACCCGGTCGTGTAATTCATATATGAAATTAAGGCACCAGCCACAGAAATGTCATTTCTTTCTCTGAACACGAATTTCTACTCTCGAAACCGCTGATTAGCTTCTCCGAAGGTAATGCCATCGGGAACGTGTCGACTTTATGCCAGTTGGCAATGCTCTCAAACGGTTTGACGCTCTGCCTTAAGATCATACCGAGAATTAACATGTGTGTTGCCAATACTGTTCAGCGGATTTACTCTTCGAAAACCTGGTTCGACAGGCCGAATAACTGTATAGGTAAAGCTATTGACTTTTCTGTGCCACTCTCAATCAGGTTTGGTACTTTCTCGAACGGTTTGTCTCTTGACATGCCAGCTCATACGTGAAATTAAGGCGCCCGCCACTAAAATTTTTAGTAACTTGTTCCACTGAGCACGGTGTTATACTGTAGATATAGCGGGTTGGATTCACCGCAGGTAAGGCTTTCGGTAAAAGGTTCGCTCGGTACACATTGGTTATGTTCTCAAGTAGTTTGACGCTGTACTTGAACATTAAAACCTTGAATTAAGGTACCTGTTTCCAAAACGGTTCAGCGCACTTACTGCCGGAGTACCTGGTCTTCCTCTCGGAATCGCAGCGCAAGTGGAGCTATTGACTCAGCCGTTCAACTCTCAAAGAAGATCACGCACGGGTTGATACTCGATCTTCTATTTCATTTATGACATAAATATGTCCGTCACTAAAGTGTATGCCGATTTGCGACTCTAAACACGAAGCTATAATTTCAGAACTGAGTGTTAGCTTCTCGGATGGTACGGCCTTCTATGAAAAGTGAGACTCTATACCAATATGTAAAGTTGCACAACTGTGGGACTCTGTACTTTGATTATTATACCGGAAAGTAGTGTTTTTAATGCCGATACTTTAGTGCTGTCTTACACCCAGAACACCTGGATTGACTCACGGATTCGCAGGATAGGTGAAGCTATTGACTTAGCCCTTGGACTGTAAGGCAGGGCTGTCTCGATCTTGAACGGTTTGACGCTCGATGCTCTAATTCATACTTGAAAATGATGTGCCTTCACTAAAATGTAGACTATTTTGCATCTCCGAATTCGAAGATATACTCTCGATACGGCGGGATATTTTCACGGAAGGTATATCATTCGGTAAAACGAATGAATTCATAACAATTTGTAACGCTGTCAAATGGATGGACACTTCGTTTTAATGCTCACGCCGAGAATTAAGGTATCTATTGCCCATACTGTGAATTGGATTTGCTCCCGGAATACCTGGACTGACTCTCGGAACGACAGGATAGGTGAAGCTATTGACATAGCCGTTCGACTCTCATCGAAGGAGGTATCGTTCTCGAACAGTTTTACCATCGGTCTTCAAATTCATACATAAACCTAATGTGCTCGTCACTAAAATGTATATTAATTTGATCCTTTGAACACGGTGTTATCCTCTCGATACAGTAGGATTGTCTTTCGGTGGGTAAGTTATTCAATAAAACGTTTGATTTTACACCACTTGCTAGCTTTCACAAACGGGTTGACACTCGACCTTAATATTCGAACCGTGACTTAAGGTGTCTATTGCCAATACTACACTGGGCATTTCCTCCGAAAATACCTTGTTTGTCCCTCGGAATCACAGGATAGTTAATGCTATTGACGTATCCGTTCGTCTCTCGCAGAAGGTAGCAACGTTCTCGAACGATTTGGCTGTCGACCTTCTAATTCATACATGAAGTTATGTTGCACGTCACTAAGCTGAATCAAAAATTCTTCCCCTGAACTCGTCGTTACACTCTCGATAAACTGGTTAGGCTTCTCGGAAGGTGAGGCCGTCGGTAAGAGCAATGACTACATACAAATTGATAACGATCTATATCGGGTTAACTGTCTACTTTAATATTCATACCGTAAATTAACGTAGCTATTGCCAATACAGTACGGGGAATTTAATCCAGGAGTACCCCGTTTGACTCTCCGAATCACAGGATAGGTGCCAATATTGACTTAACTGTTCGGCTCTCGAAGAAGGTGGTAACGATATCGAACGGTTTGACCCTCGGTACCGATATTTATACACAAACATGTGGTGTCCGTCCACTATAATGTCTAGAAATTTGTTTGCGTTAAAATTGAGCACGTCAATTTACTACAGTGGGTTAGGTTCTCGGAAGGTATAGTATTCGGTAATAGGAATGACTTTATACGAATTGATAATATTCTCCGACGCTATGACGCCCTACATTAATATTCATAACGTGAATTAAGGTATCAATTTCCAATAATTT
>NIJG01000360.1:137633-152482 GCA_002201625.1 Euglossa dilemma
CGTCACTGAACTGTTCAGTGGATTTACTCCCAGAATTCCTAGTTCGACTCTTGTAATCGCAGGATAGGTGAAGCGAATGGCTTAGCCGTATGAATCTTAAAGGAGGTATTACCTTTCTCTATCGGTATGACTGCCGTTTTTGATACTTGTACATGAAAATGTGCTGTACGACAGCAAAAATGTCTACTGATTTGTTTCGGTGAAAAATAAGTAAGACACCATCTACAGCGGCTTAGGCTACCTTAAGGTAAGGTAACGATATTGTACGGTTTGACCCTCGATCATGCTATTCAAGAATAAAGATGAAGAGTCCGTCCGATAAAATGCCTGCTAATGTGTTTCCATGAACACCAGCCAAAATAATCCCTACCGCATGTTAGGCTCTCGGAAGGCAAGTCATTAGGTAAAAAGAACGACTTTATAGCAATTGGTAATATTTCTCGACGGTTTGACTTTCTACTATAATATTCATACCATGAATGAAGGTGCCTATTGCAAAACATTTCAGCGGTTTTACTCCCGGAATACCTTGATTGACTCACGGAGCAACGGGATATGTGAAGCTATTGACATAACCGTTCGAATCTCATAGAAGGTGGTAACGGTCTCGAACGATTTGACCCTCGAGATTCTATATCATACATGAAAAAAGGTGCCCGTCACTATGATATATAGTAAATTGCTTCTCTGAGCTCGAGGTTATCCTCTCGATATGATTCTGTACGCTACTACTTATATTGTGAATTAATGTGTGTCTTAGCTATTCCCTAATGTGGATAGATTCTCGGTATTCCCGGCCTGACTCTCGGAATCACAAGACGGGTGATGCTATTGACTTAGCCGTTCGATTCCCAAGGATGGTGGTAGCGTGCGTGGAAGGTATGGCCCTCGATATTCTAATTCATACATGAATTTGTGATGCCCGTCACTGAAATGCCCGTTTCCTTCTGTGAACAGGAAGTTATACTCTCGATACAGCGGGTGAGGTTAGCGGAAGGTACGACATTCGGTAAGACGCTTGAACTTTACAACAGTTGGCAACGGTTTCAAACTGTTCGACGCACTATTTTAATATTCAAACCGTTAATTCCATGTATGCATCAGAAGCTAGATTGTCAAACCGTTAGAAAACGTTAGCACCATCTTTGAGAGGCGAGCGGGTAAGTAAATAGCTTCACCTATCCTGTGCTTCCGAGAGCCAAACCAGGTAGACCGGGAGTAAATCCGATGAACAGTGTTGGCAATAGACACCATAATTCACTGTTTGAATATTAAAGCTGAGCGTCAAACCATTGTAGATCATTACCTACTGGTATAGAGTCAAATGTTTTGCAGAAGGCGCTAACTCCTGCGAGTATCACCCGCTTCATCGGGAAAGTTATTTCGTGTTCAGAGAATGAAATTAGTATTCATCTCTGTGACGGGTACGTTACCTTCATGTTGTATTTAGAAGATCGAGGGTCAATTTGTTCGAGAACGTTATCACCATCTGTGAGGGTCCAACGACTAAGATAGTAGCTTCACCTATCGTGTAATTCCGTGAGTAAAACCAGGTATTCCGGGAGTAAATCCGCTGACCAGCATTTGCAACAGCAACCACAATTTACGGTTCGAATATTAATGTACAGAGTCAATCCGTTGTAGAACAACGCATACAGGTATAGAGTCAAACGTTTTACTGAAGCCTTTACCCTTCGAAGAGCTAACCGGTTGTATCGAGAGTATAACATCGTGTTCAGTGGGTCGAATTAGTAGATATCCTAGTGCCGCGCACCTTAATTTCATGTATGAATTCGAGCAGTTCGAGAATGTTACCAATTGGTGCAGAGTCAAACGCTTCATCGGAGACCTTACTCACCGAAAAAATAGCCCGCTGTATCGAGAGTACAGCAGTGTGTTGAAAGAATCGAAATAGCATATATTTTAGTGACGGTCAACTTAATTTCATGTTTAAAACAGAAGGTCGATTGTCAAACTGTTTGAGAACGTCATCACCTTCGAGAGACGAACGGCTGAGACGACAACGTTACCTACCCCGTGGACCCGAGTGTCACACTAGGTATATCACGAACCAATCCGCTGTAAACTATCGAAAATGGACACCTTAACTCACGGTTTCATTATTAAAGTAGAGGGTGATACCAGTTGAGAACGTTACCAGATTGTATAATGTCAAACACTTTACCCAAGATATTACCTTCCGAGAACCTAATCCGCTGTGTCGGCAGTATAACATCGTGATCTGAAACACAAATTAGTATACATTATAGTAACGGTCACCTTAATTTCATGTATCAATTAGAAGATCTCGTGCTAATCAGTACGAGAACGTTACCATCTACTTTGAGACTAGAACGGCAGGGTCAATAGCTTCACCTTTTCTTGTGATTCCGGGAGTCAACCCTGGTATTCTAGGCGTAAATCTACTGTACAGTATTGGCCATGGATACATTACCCCACGGTATGGATATTAAAGTACAGTGACAATCCGTTTGAGAACGTTACCAATAGTTATAACGTCAAACACTTTATAGCATACCTTACCATCAGTGAACCTAACCAGCTGTATCGAGAGTATAACTTCGACTTCAGAGATACAAAATTGGTACCCATTGTAGTGACGGGCACATAAATATCATGTATGCATGAGAAGATTGAAAGGCAAACCGTTCCAGAACGTTACCATCTTCATTGTGAAATCGCACATGTAACACAATAGCAACACCTACACTTGTGATTCCGAGATTCAAGCCTGGAATTCATGGAGTATATCAGCTGAACAGTATTGGCAATGGACACCTAAATTTACGTTATGAATATTCTAGTAGATAGTCAAACCATTAGAGAACATTTCCAAATTGCATAAAGTCAACCTTTTTCCGATATACCTTGCCTTCCATGAACCTATCCCGCTGAAGCGACAGTCCCGATTAGTGCACACCGAAACAAATTGGTAGATATTTTAGCAGGCGGACACCTTATTTTTATGTATGATTAAAATAATCGGGAATCTAACCGCTCGAGGACGTTACCACCTTCTCGGGAATGGAACGGCTGAGTCAATAGCATCATCTATATTTGTGATTCCGAGAGTATAGCCTGGCATTCGAGGAGTCAATCGGTTGAAATGTTTTGGCCATAAACACCTCAATTCACGGTATGAATATTAATGCAGTCCATCAGCCCGCTGTAGAACGTCAGCTAATGGCATAGAGTAAAATACTTTACCGGCAGCCGTTCCATCGGTGATGCTAACCCGCAGTTTCGAGAGTATAACTCTGTGTACAGAGAACGATATTAGTATTCATTTCATTGAGAGGCAACTTAACTTCATATATGAATTAGACGATTGAGGGTCAACCGCTCGATAACGATGCCACCTTCTGTGAGAAGCGGACGGCTAAGTCAGTAGCTTCTCATATCCTGCTATTTCGAGAATGAAACCAGGTATTCCGGGAGAAAAATCACTGTACAGTATTGGCAATAGACATTTTAATTCACGTTATGAATACTGAAGTACAGAGTCAATCCGTTCCAGAACGTTACCTATTGGTATAAAGTCAAACTTTTTGCCGAAGACCATACCTTCCGAGAGCCTAACCTAGAGTATCAATTGTAAAACTTCGAGTTTAGAGAATCAATGTAGTATAAATCTTATTGACCGGCACCATAACTACGTGTATCAGTAAGAAGGCAATGCGGCAAACCGTTCGCCTACATTACCATCTTCCATGAGAGTCGAATGGCTATGTATGTAGCTTCACCTATCCTTTGGTTTCCGAAAGTCAAACCAGGTATTCCGACAGTAAATCCGCTGAGCAGTATTGACAATAGGCACCTTAATTCACGGTTTTATTATTGACGAGAAGCGTCAAATCGTTGCGGAATATTACCTATTCGTATAAAGTCATTTTTTTTTTGCCGAATACCTTACCTCTCGAGAAACGATCTCGCTGTAACGAGTGTCATGCTTAATGTTCACGAAAACAAATTAGTAGGCATGTAGCAGATAGGAACCACATTTCCATGTATAAATAGCAAAATAGAGAGTACAACGGTTAGAAAACGATGCTGTTCACTCTCTCCATTCATTCCCAAAGACCGACGCCCGAGTCATTTCTTTACAGTTTATTATTACTTAAAGTTTATTTCTTTACAACCCTGGCCCCTTGACTCGCGGACTCCTAAACTCCTAACCTTCGTCCGAAGACGCGACAATCAACCAATTTTCCTCATCCCTCAACCCTAATCCTACACCGAACGCCCGCGACTAGGGAACTTTAGTTTAGTTCCTTGTGACTAAGGTCCCATAGCCCAAGGACGCCTGAAATACCCGAACAATATTCTACCTTTTCTAGCAACTCCAACGTAAACAAAGAGACAATTAGCCCGAAGCCTCCCGTACATTCCATTCCATCAATAAACCGGACGCAGCACATCCGTCACCCATACGCACCCTAAAACAGCAAGCCTCCGATTCTGAGGATGACGGTTTATTTGTTTATGACCAACATCCCTGCGACTCGGTGTCCGTAAAGTTCTTTAACCAAACCCTAATAACCATAAACTTCCAAGTTACTTAAACTTCCCTCTCCATCAAGACCCACCGAAACCAAGTCGCACCCTCCAATAATCAAATCGCCAATGGAAGAGGAGACAGCCACCACGCACAACACACATCCACAAGTCACGCCCACATCAAGAACTATAAAACACGCAACATCACACGAAACAAGACAGAATCAAACGAATCAGGAATCAGTCACAACACTTACACTCTCAATCATCCAAGTAANCCAAGAACTATGAAACACGCAGAACCTCACGAAACAAGACAGAATCAAACGAGTCACCAGACAGTCAAGTCACTTACTCGATCAAACACGCAAGCAACATTGTACCCTTGAAAATAAACATCTTGTTAAGTTTTAAAAAAGTCTGCGTTTCGTAAAAGAACGTAGACGTTCGTTCGAATAATCTACCCAAAGAAGTTTCGGACGGAACAGATGCCACTATCTTAGGGATTCGAACGGTTAAGTCAATAGCTTCACCTATCATGTTATTCAGAGAGTCAAACGAGGAATTCCGAGAGTCTATCCGATGCACAGTATTGGTAATTGTCACCCTAAATCACGGATTTAATATTAAAGTAGGTCGTCAATCCATTTGAGTACGTTACCTGTTGCTATATAGTCAGAACTTTACCGAAGGCCTCACCAACCGAGAAGCAAAGCCGCTGTATCAAGAGTATAACTTCGTGTTCAGGGAAGCCGAGTAGTATCCGTTTTAGTGACGGCACCTTAAATTCATATATGAAATCGATGGTCGAGTGTCAAACGGATCGGGACCGAGACAACCTTCGTTTTTAATCAAACGGTTAAATCAATTGCTTCACCTATCTTGGGATTCCGAGAGTCAAACCAGGCATTCCAGGAGTTAATCCGCAGAATGCTATTGGCAATAGAGACGTTAATTGGCGATTTGAATATTATAGTCGCGAATCAAATCATTGTAGAACGTTATCAATTCGAATGGAGTAAATCTTTCTACCGAAGGCCTTACCATCCGTGAAGCCCTACGCGCGATAGGGACTGCTATGCTTAGTATTAACGGAAACAAATTAGTAGACATTTCAACAAATAGGCTCGTTATTTTCATGAAGGAACAGCCAAATCGAGAGTCAAACCGTTCGAGTATGTTGACAACTTCCATGACAGCAAACGTCTCAGTCAATAGCTTCACCTATCTTGTATTACAGAGAATCAATCCAGGTATTCCGGGTTTAAGTCCGCTGATCTGTGTTGGCAATAGAGACCTTCATTCACGGTATGAATATTGAAGTGGAGGGCCAATGCGATTGTGATCGTTAGAAATTCCTATAAAGTCAGACGTCCTACAGAAGGCCTTACATTCCGCGGAACTCACCGGCTTCATTGAGAGTATAAGTTCGTGTTCACAGAAGAAAGTTAATATTCATTTCAGTGACGGGCGTCTTAACCTCACATACGAATTGGAAGGTGGAGGGTCAAATCGTTCGAGAATGTTACCACATTCTATGAGAGACGAACGGCTAAGTGAATAGATTCAGATACCTTGTGATTCCGACTATTAAAGCAGATATGCCGGAAATAAATGCCGTATAAGTTATTGGCAATAGACACCACAATTCTCGGTTTAAATATTGAAGCAGGCCGTCCTGCCGTAGTAGAACGTTACTTATTCGTTTAGTGTCAAACTTATTACAGAATGCATTACGCTCCGAAAAACTGACCGGACATATCGAAAGTATGACACCTTGTTCAGGGGTCCGAACAAGTATACATTTTAGTGACGATCCCCGTAATTTCATGCATGAATTAGATGATTGAGGGCCAAACCTCCCGAGAGCGATGCCACCTTCTGTGAGAGATGAACGGCTATGTCAATCGCTTCACCTATCCTGTGATTCCGACGGTGAATCCAAGTATTCCGGGAATATATCCGCCGTACAGCTTTGGAAATATGCACCTTAATTAACAGTGTAAACATTAATGTACAAAGTCAAAACGATTGAGAGCGTTTCCAGTTGGAATAAAATAAACCGTTTTACCGGAGACCTTACTCTCCGCGAACATTACTCCCTGTATCGGGAGTACAACACTATATTCATAGAAACACATTGTTTTGTACTTTAGTAACAGACACCATAATTTCATGTACGTATTAGAAGATGAATGGACAATCCGTTCGAGGATGTAACAATCCTGTTTTAGAGTGGCACAGATACGTCAAAGGCTTCACATGTTCAGGATATTTGGCGTGCCAATACAGGTATACCAGGAGTATATCCGCTGAACAGTATTGGCAATACATACGTTAATTCTCGGTATGATGTTAAAGTGTAGATTCGCGTCATTGGAGAAGATTACCAATTGGTATCAAGCCATTAATTTTACTCCATACTTTTCCTTCCGAGAGCCCAACCCGCTGTAGCGATTGTATTGCTTAGTTATCAGGGGAAAAGATGAGTAGAAGTTATATAAGGCGGAGACCTTAATTTCATGTAGGAATTAGAAGATCGCGGTTCAAACTGACCGAGAACGTTATCATACTCTTTGCGTGTCGCACAGCTACGTCAACAGCTTCACATATCCTTTGATTCCGAAGGTCAAATCAGATATTTCGGGAGTGAATTCGCTGAAGGGTACTGGCAAACGACATCTTAATTCAGTGTTTGAATACTAAAGCAGGTCGTCAAGCCGTTGTTGAGCATTACCTATTCGTGTAGGGTTAAACTTCTTACAGAATGCCTTGCCCACAGAAAAACTGACCCGCTGTATCTAGAGTATAACACTGAGTTCAGAGGTTCACATTAGTATACATTTAACTGAGGGGTACCTGAATTTCAAGTATGAATATGAAGATCGTTCCCGATCGAGTGTCAAACCATTCCAGGACGATACCAGCTTCCTTCAGATTCGAACGGCTGCGTCAATAGCTTCACCTATCCTATGCATCCTAGAGCCAAACGAGGTACACCACGAGTAAATCTACTCTACAGTATTAGCACTAGTCAGCATATTTCACGGTGTAAATGTTATAGTGCAGAGTCAATCAGCTGTGAAGCCACACCTATGGATATAGAGTAAGACTCATTACCGATTGTCTCACCATCCGAGGGACATACCCGCTGTAACGATTGTCTTGCTTAGTCTTCACGTGATCAATTTAGTAGACGTTTTGGCAGACGGGCTATTTACTTCCATGTATGGATAAGAAGATCGAGTGCCAAGCCGTTCGAGAACGTTACCTCCTTCTTTGCGTTGCAAACGGCCTTAGTAAATAACTTGACCCATCCTGTGATCGGAATATCCAACTAGCCATACTTGGAGAAAATCCGCTGAATAGCATTGGCAATCGGCACGTTAATTCACAGCTTCAATGCTATGGTGGAGCGTGAAGTTGTTGTAAAACGTTACCCATTCGTATAGGTTCAATCTCTTTACCGAAGCCCTTACCATTCGAGAATATAACCGGTTGTATCGATGGTTTAACGACGTGTTCAGAGAAACAAATTATTTTCCCTTTTAGACACTGGCACTATAATTTAATGTATGAATTAAAAGATCGATGGTCAAACCGTTATAGGACGATGGCACCTCCTTTGAGAGATGAACGACTAAGTCAACAACTTCACCTATTCCAAGATTCCAAGAGTCGTATGGGGCATTCCGGGAGTGAATCTGCAGACCCACTTTGCAACTGACATCTTATTTCACGATATGAATATAAAAGTGGATTGTCAAACTGTCGGAGAACATTACCATTTCATATAATGTCATTCTCCTAATCGAATACATTACCTTCCGTGAAACTAACTGGCTTTAGCGAGTGCCTTGCTTAATAGTGACGGAATCAAATTGAAGACATGATAGCAGACAGGCACCACATTATCATGTATATCTAGCAAATTGGGAACTCAAACCGTCCGAGAGCGGTACTACCACATTCTTTGCTAGTCGCACAGCAATGTCAGTAACACAACCTATACTGTGATTCCGAAATTAATACCAGGTGTCCCTGGGGTATATGCGCTCAATAGTATTGACAACAGGAACCTTAACTCACGGTATGAATACTAAAGTAGAAGGTCAATCCGTTGGAGAACATTACCTATTGTTTGAGCCATTCTATTTACTGAACACGTAACCATCCTAGAACCTAACCCGCTGGAGCCAGCGCCATGCTTAGTGCACACGGAAACAAATGAGTAGATGTTATAACAGAGGCCTACCTTAATTTTGAATATGAATTAGAAGATCGTGTGTCAAACCGTTCGAGAATGTTATCACCTTCTTTGAGGGTCGAACGGCTAAGACAGTAGCTTCACATATCCTGTGATTCCATGGGGTAAAACAGGTAATACGCGATTAAATCTGCTGAACAGCATTAGCAACAGCTTGCTCAATTTACTGTTCCAATATTAATGTACAGAGTCAAGTCGGTGCAGAACGGTACACATAGGTGTAGAGTTAATCACTTTGCATATAGCCTTACCTTCGGCGAAGTCAACCCGCCGATTCTAAAGTATATCTTCGTGTTCAGAGAAGCAAAGTAGTAGACAGTTTAATGACGCGCACCATAATTTCATGTATGAATAAGAATATTGAGGGTCATACCTTTCGAGAAAGTTACTATCGCCTTTGAGATTCGAACGGGTAAATCAATAGCTTCATATATCCTGTGATTCCGAAAGTCAAACGAGATATTCCGGGAGTAAATGCGCTGAACAGTATTGGCAATAGACGCCATAGTTCATGGTATGAATATTAAGGCAGACCGTCATAACATTATAGAACGATACCTACTCGAATAGAGTCAAACCTTTTACCGATGGTCTTACATTACGGGAACGTGATCTGCAGTATCGAGAGTATGACTTCGTAGTTACAGAAATACATTAGTATACATTTTAGTCATAGACACTATAACATCTGATACGACCTAGAAGGTTGAGGATCAATCCGTTCGGGTACGTTCCCACCTTCTTTGACAGTCGGACTGCTGAGTAACTAGCTTCACATATCCTGGGATTCCATTAGACAAGTATTGTACACGGCAGCCAATTCGATGTACAATATTGGCAATAGACACCTTATATCGCGGTATGAAGATTAAAGTAGAGCGACAAACCGTTTGAGAACGTTACCAATTGCTGCAAAGTGAAACGTTTTACGGAAGACATTACCATACGAAAAACTACCCTGCTATATCCAGAGAATAACTTAGTGTCCGGAGAAAGAAATTAGAATTCATTTCAGTGACGGGCACCTTAACTTAATATATGAAATAGAATATCGAAGATCAAACCGTTCGAGATATTATACCACGTTCTGTGACGGTCGAACGGCTAAGTCAATAGCTATACTTCAGACTCCGCGAGTCAAGAGTGGCATAGCAGGAGCAAATCCGCTGAACAGTATTGGCAACAGACACAAAAACTCATGGTATGTATTTTAATGTAGACAGTCAAACTGTTGGAGAATATTACCACATTGTATAACGTCAAACTTTTCACTGGATATCTTGCCATCCCAGAACATAACCCGCTGCAGCGAGACTCGCGCTTACTGCACACGAAAACTAGTTAGCAGATATTATAGCAGGGGCACACCTTATTTTCATGAATGAAGAGAATAATCGAGAATCTAACCGTTCGAGAACGTTAACACCGTTTTGGGAGTCGGAGAGCTGAGTCAGCAGCTTCACCTATCCTGCGATACCGAGAGTCAACCCAGGTATTCCGGGAGTACACCAGCAGAACAGTATTGGCAATAATCACCTTAGTTCACGGTTTGAAAGGTAAAGTGGAGCATTAAACCGTTTAGGAGCGTGAAAAATTGGTATGAAGTCAAACGTTTTACCAATTACCTAACTTTCCGCGAACCGAACCCGCTGCATCGAGCGTCGAACCGTTTAAGAGCGTTGCCAGTTGGTATGAAGGCAAATGTTTTACCGGTGGCCTTACATTTGTGGAAGCAATCTGTCCGTTTCGAGGGTATAACTTCAAGTTCAGGGAAAGAAATTACGTATAAGTAGAAAGTCAAACTGTGGGAGATCAATACCAATTAGTACAGAGTCACTGTTTTCACCGATGAACGTACCTTCCGTGGCAATAACCCGCTGTATCCAGAGCATAACTCTGTGTTCCGTGAAACACATTGGTATTCATTTTAGTGACGACACATTAAATTCAAGTATGAATTAGAATTTGGATTTTCATACCGTTCGAGGACGTTACTACCACCTTTGAAAGTCGTACTGCTAGGTCACTAGCTTCACCTATCCTGTGATTCCGAGATTCATATCAGGTAATACGCGAGTAAATCCGTTTTAGTGTTTTGGCAATAGATACCATAATTCCCAGTATGAATATTAAAATGGAGCGTCAAACCATTCGAGAAAGTTACCACCTTCCTTCAGATTCGAACGGTTAAGTCAATAGCGTCATACATGAAGTGGTTCCGAAATTTAGACCAGCAATTCCGGGAGTAACTGCGATGTGCAGTATTAGCAATAGAAACCATAATCCACGGATTGAATATTCAAATCGAGCGACCAACCGTGTGAGAGCGGTACAATAGCTGGAATGTCAAATTGTTTTACCGAATGGCATACCATCCGAGATGCTCACCCGCCGTATTGAGAGTATAGATACGTGTTTATAGAAACACATAAGTAAACATTTTATTGGCGTCACCTTAAATTCATGTACGAATTACAATATCGAGGGTCAAACGGTTGAAAAACGCTATCACCTTCCTTGAGAGTTGAAAGGCTAGGTCAATATCTTCTCCTATCCCGTGACACCGAGGATTGAACCTGGCATTCCGGGAATATATACAACGAACGCTACTGGCAATGGACACCATAATTCATTTTGAATACTAAAGTAAAGCGTCAAACCGTATGAGAGCGTTACCAATTTGTATGAAATCAAACCGAAAGCCTTACCATCCAAGAACCTAACACACCCTATCGAGAGAATAACTCCGTTTTCAAAGAAGCAAATTAGAATACATTTTAGTGACGGGCACCTCAATTTCACGTGCGAAATATAATGATCGCGGGTCATACCCATCGGGAACGTTTCCACATTCTCTAAGGACAGATCGGCTAGGTCAATGGCAACACATATCCTGTGTTTCCGAAAGTCAATTCAGGTAATCCGGGAGTTAGTCCGCTGAAGAGTATTGGCAATTGACACATTAATTCTCGGTATGAATATTAATGTAGTGAGTCATACGGTTGGAGAACATTACCAATTCGTATAAAGTAATTACTTTTACCGGATACCTTACCTTCCGGGAAAATAACCCACTACATCGGGGGCATAACTCCGTGTTCAGAGAAGCAAATTAGATTACATTTTAGTGGTGGGCACCTTTATTTCACGTATGAATTAGAGGATCAATCGTCAAACAGATCGAGAACGTTACCACCATCTTTGATATTCGAAAGGCTATGGCAATAGCTTCACCTATTATTGGATTCCGCTAGTCAAACCATGTATTCCCGGATTAAATACGCTAAACAGTATCGGCAATTGAAACCTTGCTTGCCGCTGTAAATATTGAAGTACACTGTCAAACCGTGGTAGCACCTTACCTATTGGTATGGCGTCAAACTTCTAACCGTACGCCTTACCATCGGAGAAGCTAACCCGCTTTATCAAGAGTATAACTTCGTATTCAGAGAAGCAAATTAGTCTACATTTCTGTGACGGGTGCCTTAATTGCATGTATGGGATAGAAGATCGAGTGTCAATCCCTTCGAGAACGTTACGACATGTTGTGTGAGGTGAACCGGTAAGTCAATAGCTTCACATACACAGTGTTTTGGAGAGTCAGACTTGGTATTCCTGGAGTAAATCTGCGGAACAGTATTGGCAGTAAACACTTTAATACACGGTTTGAATGGTAAAGTAGAGCGTCAAACCGTTTGAGACCATTGTCAATTGGTATAACGTCAAACGTTTCGCCGATGGCGCTACCTGCCGCGAGTATCACCCGCTTCATCGAGAATACAATTTCGTGTTCAGAGAATGAAATTAGTAATCTTTTCAGGGACGGGCACGTCATCTTCATG
Source organism: Euglossa dilemma (assembly GCA_002201625.1). Classification (NCBI taxonomy): domain Eukaryota; kingdom Metazoa; phylum Arthropoda; class Insecta; order Hymenoptera; family Apidae; genus Euglossa; species Euglossa dilemma. The sequence goes on from NIJG01000360.1 coordinate 150,261, forward strand.
AACTATTAAGAAGATTGAGGGCCCATGGGTTCGAGGACGTTACCGCCCTCTCTGAGGTTCGAACAGGTAAATCAATATCAACATATATCCTGTGACTATCCTCCTATCCTCCGAAGGTCAAACGAGATATTCCGCGAGTAAATGCGCTGCACACTATTTGTCTAGCCATTGTATAACGGTACGCATTGGTATAGAGGTCAACATTTTGCACGTAGCCTTACCATCGTACAAGCTAACCCGCCGATTCGAGGGTGTATCTTCGTGAACAGAAGACCAAGTTTGTATACATTTCAGTGACGAGCACCTTAACTTCATGTACGAATTAGTAGATCGAGTGTCAAACTAGTCCAGAATGTTGTCACCTTCTGTTAGGGACGAACCGCTGAGTCAATAGCTTCACCTATCCTGAGATTCCTAGTGTCCAACCAGACATTAGTAAGTCCGCTGAATAGTGTTGGCAATGGACTCCTTTGTTCTTGGTCTGAATATTAAAATCGAGCCTCACACCGTTTGAGAGCGGTATTGCTATAAAGTCAATCGTTTTACCTAAGACTTTACCCCCCGAAAGCTGACCCGCCATCTCGAGAGTATAACTTAGTGTTTAGAGAAACACATCTGTATATTATTCAGTGACGACACCTTAAATTCATGTATGAATTGGAATGTCGATTTTCAAACCGGTCGAAATCGTTTCCACCATCTTTGCGAGTAGAACGGCAAAGTCAGTAGGTTCACCTGCCCTGTGATCCGAACGTAAATCCAGGTATAACGCAATCAAACGCACTGTACAGTACTGGCAATAGACACCTTAATTCACGGTTTGAATTTAAACTGGAGCGTCAATAATTTTGAGATCGACAACAATTGGTATAAAGTAAAACGTTTTTCTGAAGTCCATAGCTTCCGCGAATGTCATCGGCTTCATCGAGAGTATAACTTCGTGTTCAGAGATAGAAATGTGTCTTCCTTTCAGTGACGGGCACCTAAAGTTCATGTATGCATCAGAAGGTCGAGTGTATAGCCGTTGGAGAACATTGCCACCTTAGTTGCGTATCGAACAGGATAGGTATTAGCTGCACCTATCCTATGATTCCTAGAGTCAACCCATGTATTCCGGTAGTAAATTCGCAGAACCGTGTTGGCATTAGACAACTTAATTCACGGTTTTAATATTACAGTAGAGCGTCACTCCATTTGAGGATGATACCAATTGGTATAAAGTCAAACGTTTTACTGAAGACATTACCCTGCGAATGTCTAATCAGCTGTGTCGGGAGTGTAACACGATTTCAGAGTAAGAAATTACTATACATTATTAAGATGGTCGCCTTAATTCCCTGTATGAATCAGAAGATCGAGCGTAAAACCGTTCGAGAACGATACCACTTTCTTTGAGTGACACACAAACAACACAATAGCTCAACCTATTCTGCGATTTCAAGAGACAAACGATGAACTCTGGGACTAAATGCCCCGTAGAGTGTTGGTAATAGACACTGTAGTTCAACGAATGAATATTAAAGAAGACCGTCATACTGTTGCAGAAGGTTACGTATTGCTATAGCGTTAAACTATCTACCGAAGGCATTACCATCCTAGAAGCTTAACCCGCAGTAACGAGATTTTTAATTCGTGTTGAGAGAAGATAATTAGTGCATATTTTAGTGACAGGCACCTTAACATCATATATGAATTAGAAGGTCGAGGGTCAGACCGTTCTAGACCGATACCACCTTCCTTGAAAGAGGGAGGGCTAAATCAGTAGATTGACGCCCTGTAACTCCGAAACCCAAACCAGCTGTTCTGGGAGTAAACCAGCTCAACGGCATTGGCAATAGACACATTAATTCACGGTATGAATATTAAAGTACAGTGTCAGACCGTTGTAGCACGTAAACAATTTGCATAAGGCCAATCCTTTTACCGTCGTCTTTACCTTACGGGAAGCCTACCCCGCTGTATAGAGACTACATCATCATGTTCAGAAGAACAGATTTGTATACATTTTAATAGCGGGCACTTTAATTTCATGAATGAATAAGAAGTTCGAGCGACATACGATTTGCGAAAGTTACCACCTTTTTGTAGAGTCGCACAGCTAAGACAATAGCTTTGCCTATCCTGTGAATCTGAGAGACAATTGTGGTACCCGGGAGTAAATCCGCTGAACCGTATTGGCAATGGACAACTTAATTCACTGTTTGAATATTAAAATAAAGCGT
>NIJG01000361.1:29268-84295 GCA_002201625.1 Euglossa dilemma
ACCCGGCAGCGTGGGACATGGTGGTTCATGGTTAGATATGGAGAGCTATGGTAGGACATGGTGTGACATTGTTGACGTTTGACTAAGTATTCCGAGGTTTGCTAACGCAGTTGTGACGATAATATAAAAAAATAATATGCAGTCTGTTCCACCAATTGGTACAAATCCACTTTCCGTCGGGTAAGAGTTAAGGTTAGGTTTCATTTCATTTCACTTCACTTCACTTCACTTCACTTCACTTCACTTCACTTCACTTCACTTCACTTCACTTCACTTCACTTCACTTCACTTCACTTCACTTCACGTCACGTCACATCACTTCAATTCACTTCACTTCATTTCATTTTATTTCATTTCATATCATTTCACGGAATAGAATTAACTGCAATTTGAATTAACATCAATTATTACTTTGTATCAGTACCTTTGCCAGCACGTCCTGATAAATATTAGGATTGACCAATCATGGGATTTACTTTCGGATATTTTATATTACTTTGTCGATGTTTCTCCTTGATAACAAGCAACCTGGAATTCACGTGTAATTGCGGATAACATGAAAATAGGCATGACAATATCAAATCTCGCAGAAATCGATTAAACACAGCCCAAGCAAAGTCATCTGGTGCAAATAGCGAATTTGGTCTAGGTAAATGGTCTGGTTTTCAATGAAAATGCAAGGCGAAAGACGAGACTATAGGGGACCGCGTTGATCGCGAAAATGGTAAGCCTCGTCGCACTAGGGGTCAAAGCTTCGGAGGAATTTCAGTCGTCCTTGATCCCGCAGAATGCAGCCAGGATGAATTGCACCTGGTTCAGCGGTTTCTCGAATAACTTATACGCACGTTGCAGTGACTTTTCGAGGAGGCGGCTGAGGTACTTATAAACGCGCAATTCCTGCTTGCCTCCGCTTCATTCTTCATTTCCTCGCAGTTAAATCGGTCTCACGTTCGCAGGCATTCAGCCGGGGAAATTGCCGCTGAAGCTAGAGCAGGTACGAATAGACAAGTGGGTTATCAGCAGGTCAAAGAGTGTCGATGAAAAGCGGACTGGATGGAAAGTGACGTTTGTTAGGGATCATTACTGTTCCGTTGCTTTGGCGCCGCGTTTGCTGCATAGGAGGCAGAGCACGTTTATCAACAGAGATCGACCACAGTCTTAGTACGAAGTTGACGTGTTGTTGATATTCTCATGGTAAGCGGTCGAAACACGAACATGTGTTTGTCAATTGACCCACTTCCTATCGCGCAATTATTGCTATCACCGTTTATTTGTGCTGCGGTCTTCTGACAGTGATAAAACATCCCATTACAGATTCAACGAACAGAGGCAAAAACTCTGTAACGTTAATACTTCGTGTCTGAATTCCGGATTCAGTGGTGCTAATACATTCTCGGTCACTACAAATGAATCACACGCCTTTTCGGTAACGTTGACTATAATTTTCCAAGGGTACAGGATTGTTTGCCAAGAAATTGTATTCGGCGTTCTCACGTCGGCGTTGATACCACGAAAATGTATAAATTATATGTGCAAGTATTTAGAATTTCATAGTTTGCGATAAATCGGGTAATGAACTTCTATTTTAAACGAAATTGGTAACGATCGTGTCACAACTCATTTGAATATTCATTGTATTAGACACTACGATCAAGAATGCTTTGACATCGCACAATATTTTTGTAATGGCAAGATTGATAAGGGCTATTATTTAATTACTCTGGTGCTCTTTTAGATTCTTCAAAGTTGACTTTTAATAATCGACTCTTGGATTTACATTTTATCCCGTGCGACTTTCCGTCCCGTTGCGAAATTTCCCAAGGGTTCCATCCTCGTCTGGTATTCTACAAATGAGTATATGAAAAATTCTATGCAATCTTCATCGTTCCGATCTTCAATAGCGAGGATATTATAACTATAGCGAAACAAAGAAAAACGTCAGACGTATCCTACATCGCGCCTCGTAATTTGCAGAAATGAAACCTGGCGGCATAGTAACTGCGGGTGCCAAAAATCATAAATCATTCTCGTCGCTCATATCAACCGGCGAAACTGCCGCCAGGTTATCCAGCGGTAGGAGACCCTCCAGCGTCGTGGCAGCATCACGATGTAGAGTGCGGTATCCTCGCAATATCCTGATGTACAGCCCCGGATAGACACTTGCAAGTCTGACGCAGCTGTTCTTGCTGGCCATCAGATCCTCCGCCCACAATGGAGCTCCGATAAGGGCCATGGAGCGCCGTACAGAGCCTTGAAGTGGATCACTCAAGCGTGTAAGCGCTGCATTCTCGCAACCGGTCCCCGGCGTTCGGCATCAGTCGTCCCAGTGAAGCTGCCGCAACTATATGCGCGACGGCCAGAACTGTGTCCTCATCGAGGCGTCTGACATAACATCGCGTCGGTGCTGTTGGTTCCGTTGCCCAGATCTTGCAGATCTTCCTGTGCCCGCTGGCCCTCTTCTTCATCTTCATGCAGAGGCTAAGTACCCCATGGTTACCAAGGTGTGTTTGCTAAGCCGCTTCTGCATCCCTCCACCCGTTCCGAGACTGCAGAGCAGGTCGGAGAGGCATAGGACAAATACACGCTGGACATGCTCGCCGGCCTCACAGATGTGTTGTAAGTCCGGCTGCCCAGTCGAGCAGTGTCTCGCCGATTACCTTCGTCCTCGGAGAACGCCACGCCGTTTTGTGGACGTTGAAGTCACCGTGAACCAGCAGCGGCTGAGATAGGTGCTGTGAGAGATGTATTCTTATCCCATCCACCCGTCGTTTGTATTGCCCCAGGCTGCAGTTCGGCTTGATGTAGCAGTCCTCTACTATCAGGTCGTCCCAGGACACCAGAACTTGTCTCTCCCATCGGTGTGTACTATCGTGGCCAAGGAGGTTCGGGGGGTGCCACTCCACACCGCCGTGACCGTTCCGTGAAGTTGTTGCTGTCCGGCACCGGGTACGGCTCACAAATCATAGCCAGACACAGCGATCATCTGCACTAGCAGATCCTGTGACGCTCGGGAGAGGTTGATATTCGCCAGCAGGATCGTGAACGTTAGACCGTGTCCATGGCCTCCTGCTGCTACTCGGTCCTTCCGTTAGTTTACATGTTGTTATCCTCTCCATCTTCCTTTTCGTTGATTTATGGGTGTGGGCTGCAGGCCATTCTGCCCTTCCTGTGTGCGGCCTCCAGACCATGGGCCGCGCAATATCGGGCATTTGGGGGCTGGGGCGTTGCACTCAACCACATGGTGGCTCTGCTCCCATCACCGCAAGAAAGTTACGCTCCGATCCACGAAGCTTGGGCATCGCGCCTTGATATGCCTGAACTTCAGGCACCTAAGACAATGCAGCCGTCGTCCCTCCAGCGCCAGAATGCGGGCAGAGATCCAGGCTATTCTTACTCTTCCGCCGAACAAGATGCTGTGAGCTGCGGAGTGGGAGAATATCTCTCAATTTGTCCACAACCCGGCGGGAGAGGTGCGGATCTCACCGCACATAATATGGGTCGAACTGAGACGCCCAACCCAGCTACCCGCAGCTCCGCTATATTAGTCGGTCGCGTCACTCTAAGTCCTATGTCCTGGAGGTATTCCCCAATGGCGCCTGCCAGTCGATGGTCCTTCTCCTTACATTGCCGGACCGCTACCTCAAGTATGAGGCCCCCGTTGATATCTCGCTATGGCCTCATCTCGACGACACGCAGGTCCTGCAGGTTGGTCCTTCCCTCGCTGGATTCATCAGCTTGGCATACGCCTCTTAGAAGGAGCATTGAAGGTGACAGTCACTGCCGCTCGTGCTGGAGTCTTACCAAATTTAACCTGGCGTAGCGGATGTCGTACAACTGAAGCCATGGGGCGCAGTGTTCCGGTCTTCAAACATACACGTGTCCGACATGAAGGAGTTAATCACAAACAGGAAATAACTAAATAGACGTAGTAAATGACAATAATATACACACTAAATTATGTCGGCATGGGGTGGGATTGGATTTGTCTGCCACGTATGTAGCGAGTTTGGTTTTGCGTAGGTTTCGGTTAGGTTCTGGAGTTTGGGTTAGGTGCTCCTACATACAAGCGTCGGACATGCAAAAATTGAACAATGACAGAGAATAACTATATAGAACTGCGAAATGCTATCAATAAATACTTTCAGTGTGCGCGTTGATTGGCCTGCCCTGTAACGACCAGGTTGGTTCCATGAATAGTGCTAACATTCTCCAACGGTTTGACTCTCGAATTTGTAATACATATAAGAAGTTAATGTGTCCATCTGTAAAATGTGCGCTTATTTGTTTCTCTGTGCACGATGTTATACCATCGATACAGCGGGACAGGTCCTCGGAAGGTAAGGCATTCGGTAAAAAGTTTAACGCTATATCAAGTGCTAACATTCGCCAACGATTACACTATCTACTCTAATATTCATGAAGCGAATTAAGGTGTCCATTGCCAATCCTGTACAGCGGATTTACTCCCAGCATACCTGGTCTGACTCTCGGAATCACAAAATAGGTGAAACTATTGATTTAGCTGTTCGACTCTCAAAGAATGTGGTGACGTTCTCGAACGGCTTGACTCTCGATCTTCGTGTTTGTGCATGAAATTATTGTGCCCGTCCCTACAATGTATTCTATTTTGCTTCTCTGAACACGAAGTTATACTCCCGATACAGCGGGATACGTTCTCGGAGAGTACAGTATCGGTTAATGCGCATGACGTTATGTCAATTGGTAATGTTCAAAAACGGTTGACACTCTTCTTTACTATACATACTACGAACAAATATGTCCATTGTCATTTCTGCACAGCGGATTTACTCGTCATATACCTGGTGAGACCCTTAGGATCTCAGGATAGGTGAAGATATTGTCATAGGTGTGCGATTCTGAAAGAAGGTGAAAACGTTCTCGAACGGATTGACACTCGACCTTTATATTTCATAGATGAAATTATAGTGCCCGTCACTAGAATGCATACCAATTTGCATTTCTGAACTCGCTGGAATAATCTCGATACAACCGGATCGCTTCGCGGAAGGTAAGTTCTTCGGTATAAAGTTTGACTGTATATCAATACGTATCGTCCTAAAATGCCTTGACTCTAGCCTTGAAATATTTTTATACCATGAAATATGGTGTATAATGCCAATACTGTACAGCGAGTTTACTCGTGGATTATCTGGGTTGACTCTCCGTATCACAGGATAGAGAAGCTATTGACTTAGCCGTTCGAGTCTCAAGGAAGTAGGTAACGTTTTCGAACAATTTGTTCCACCATTTTGCTACTCACACCTGAAACTAAGGTGACCACCTGCTGAAATGTCTACTAATATGTTTCCGTGTACACTAAGCTAGAGCGGGCTAGGTTCTCGAAAGGCATTGTCGTCAGTAAAAGGTTCGATACCATAGCAAGTGATACCTTTCTCGGAGGGCTTGCCTCTCGACATCAATATTCGTAACGATAATTATCGTATCCATTGATAATACTGCACACTGGATTGAGTCCCGGAATACCTGGAATGACCCTCCGAAGTAGAGGATAGGCATACATATTGACTTAGACGTTCGTCTCTCAAGGAAGGTGGTAACGATCTCGAACGGTTTGACACGTCATTGTCTAATTTATACATGTGATTAATGTGCCAGTCACAAATATGTATGCTAATTATTTTCGGTGGACACCTGGTTATACTCTCGATACCATGTGTACGTTCGCGGAATGTAAGGTCCCCGGTAAAAACCTTGACTATATACCATTTTGTAACGTTATAAAACAGTTTGACTCTGTACTTTAATATCTATTGTCTGGAATTGGATGTCTAATGCCTATACAGTTCGGCGGATTTACTCCCGGTATACCTCGCATGATTCTCGGAATCATAGGATAAGTGAAGCTATTCACTTAATATACGATTCTCAATCAAGGTGGTATCGTTCCCGATCGGCTTGGCCCTCGATATTAATATTTCTTCATAGAAGTGTGGTGTCTGGCTGCTAGGATGTCCCCTAATTTGTTTGCGTGAACAATAAGCAAGACACTCTCTACAGGGGGTTAGGTTCTCAAAAGGTATGGTATTCGGTAAAAATGATGACTTAATTCGAATTGGTAATGTCCACCGACGTACTAACTCTCTACTTTAATATTCATACCGCGAATTAAGGTGTCTATTGCCAATACTGTTCAGCGAACTTACCCCCGGAGAAACTTGTGTGGCTCTCGGAATCACAGGACACGTGAAGATATTGCATTAGCTACGCGACTCGCAAAAGAGGTGGTAACGTGGTTGAAAGGTTTATCTCTCGATTTTTTTTTTTTATATCCGAAACTAAAGTGCATGCCACTAAAACGTACAATAATTTGCTTTTATGGATACGAAGTTGTATTCTCGATACTGCGAGGCTGGTTTCCGGAAGGTAAGGTCTTCGGTAACAAGTTCGACACTATACAAATAGCTAACGATCTACAAAGGTTTGACTCTGTACTTTAATATTTATACTGTGAAATAGTGTGTCCATTGCCCATACTGATCAGCTGATTTCTCCCGGAATACCTGGATTGACTTTCGGAATCACTGTATAGGTGAAGCTATTGATTTAGCCGTTCGACTACCAAAGAGGTTCTTCTAATTCATATACGAAGCTAACGTGCCCATCACTTAAATGAATACTAATTCCTTTCTCCAAACACGAAGCTACACTCTCGCAACTTTATAACAATCGTTACGTTCTCACACGGTGTACCGCTCTATTTTAGAATTCAATCCGCGAATTAATGTATATATTGCCAATATTGTACACCGAATTTGCTCCTGGAATATCTCGTTTGACTGTCTGAATCACAGGATGTATGATGCTATTGACTTACCCGTTTGAATATCAAAGAAGGTGGTAACTTTCTCGAACGGTTTGACCCTTGAACTTCTAAATCATAACGAAATTAAGGTGCCCATTACAATAATGTATACTAATTCGACCCTCCGAACACCATGATACGCTCTCGATACAGCGGGATAGATCTTCGGACGGTGTAAGGTCTTTGGTAAAACGTTTTAGTTTATACCAATTGGCAACTCCCACAAACATTAGGACCCTCTACTTTAATATTCAATCCGTGAATTAAGGTTACAATTTCGAATACTGCTCAGTGGATTTTCTCTCGGAACACCACGCTTGATTCTCCGAATCACAGCTATCGGTGAAGTTGTTGACTCCGTCGTTCTACTCTATAGACGGTGGTAACGATATCCATCGGTTTGACACTCGATCATCTAATTCGTTCATGAAACTAAGATGTCCGTCTGCTATGATGTCGACTAATTTACTTCTCCGCGCACGCAGTTACGATACAGCAGGATATGTTCTCGGAAGGTACGGTATCCGGTAACGAGTATGGCATCATGCTAATTGGTATCGGTCTCAAACGGTTTTACGCTCTACTTCAATATACAAACTGCGAATTAATGTGTCCATTGCTATTACTGCACAGCGGATTTACTCGTGACATACCTGGTGTGACTCTCGGATTGACAGGATACGTGATGCAATTTCCTTAGGTGAGCGATTCTCAAAGAAAGTGGCAACGTTCCTGGTCGCTTTGCCTCTCGATCTTCTCATTCATATGTGAAAATAAGATGTACATCTGCTATAATGTCTACTAATTTGCCCGGGTGAACACTGAGCAAGCCAATCGCCACAGCGGGATGGATTCTCGGAAATACGGATTCCATCGGTAAAAAGATTGACTTTGTAAGAATTTTTATTGTCCTTCCTCGGCTTCACTCCCTACTTTCTTATTTATACCGTGCATTAAGCGTCCTTCGCCAATGATCTTCAGCGCGTTAACTCGCAGAATACCCGGGTTGACTATCGGCATCACAAGATAGGTGATGCTATTGGCTAAGCTGTGCGACCCTAAACGACGGTGGTAACGTTCTTGATTGGTTTGGATCTGGATTTTGTAATTCATTCATGAAATTATGGTGCCCGACACGAAAATGTTTACTAATTTGTTTTTCTGGACACAAAGACATACTCTCGAAGCGGCTGGTTTGTTTCTCGGGTGGTTATGCTTTCAGTCAGACGTGTGACATAGCAATTGTTAACGTTCTCAAACGGATCGACGCTCTACTTTAACGTTCAAATCGTGAGTCAATGTGTCTATTGCCAACAGTGTTCTGTTGCTTCACTCCAGGAATGCCAGGATTTACTCTCCGAATCACATGACAGGTGAAGCTATTGACTCAGCCGTTCGATTCTCAACGCAGGTGGTAGAGTTCCCGAACGGTTTGACCGTCGATTTTTCTATTCAAACATAAATATAGGGCGTCCGTCTTCTAAAATATCTACTAATTTGTATCCGCGAACACCATGCAACACATTCGGTGCAGCGGGTTAGGTTTTCGGTAAGTAAGGTAATTGGTAAAAAGGCTGACATCATACCAACTTGTAATGGTCTACAACGGTATGACGCTCTATGTTAAATTCAAACCGTGAATAGAGGTGTCGATTGCAAATTCTGTACCGCGCATTTACTCCAGGAATACTTGGTGTAGAGCTAGGAGTCCCAGGATTGGTGATGCTATTGACTTCGCCGTTGGATTCCCAGAGAAGGTGGGATCGCTCTCCCGCGGATGGACCCTGGATCTTCTAATTCATACATAAAGCTAACGTGACCCGCTCCAAAATATCTACCATTTTGTTTCCACGAACACTAAGCAGCACACTCCCAACCGCAGGTTGGGCTTCTCGGAATGTGCGGCCTTCGGAAAAAAGATTGATCGTATACGAGTTGGTGACGTTCTACAAATATTAGGCATGCTACCTTAATATTGAAACCGTGAATTAAGGGTCCTATTGCCAATACTTTTCACCGGATTTACTCCCGGAATACATGGCTTGACATTAATAGTCACAGGATAGGTGAGGCTACTGACTCAGTTGTTCGAATCTCAACGAAGATGGTCACGTTCCCCATCGGTTTGACACTCGATATTTCATTTCATACATGAAATTAAGGTATCAGTAACGGAAATGTATTGTAATGTCCATCACTGAACACGATGGAATACTCTCGATACAGCGAGTTTGGTTTTCGGAAGGTAAGAGTTTCGATAAATGTTTTACTCTGTGCCAATATGTAAAGCTCTAGTGTTACGTTTTTGGACGGAATGGTCTTCGGTAAAGCTTTTGACTCTATAGGAATTGGTAACGTTCTCACACGGTTTCACGGTCTACATTAATATTCAAACCGTGAATTAAGGTGTCCGTTGCCATTAGTGTACAGCGAATTGACTCTCGGAATACCAGGATTGACTATAGTAATTATAGGATAGGTGAAGCTATTGACTATTTACTAACGAAATTAAGGTGCTCGTCATTAAAATGTGAACTATCGTGTTTCTCTGAAAACAAAGTTATAATCTCGGTACGGCAGGTAAGCTTTGAGGATGGTAAGGTCTTCGGCAAAACATTTCAATATATGTCAATTGGTAACGTTCTCAAATGGAGTGACGCACTACTTTAATGTTGACACTCTCAATTAAGGTGCCTAATGCCAATGCTGTAATGTGGATTTACTCATGGAGTTACTGGTTTGACTCTCGGAATCACAGAATGCGTGAAGCTATTGACTTAGATGTGCGAATCTCACTTAAGGTGGTAACGATCACGAACGGTATGCCTATCGATCTTCTTATGCGTACATGAAATGAAGGTGCCCGTCACTAAAAGGAATAATAGGTAGTTTCCTAGAACACGTATTAAGGCTATCGATACAGCAGGCGAGGATAACGGAGGGCAAGCTCTTGGGTGAGAAGTGTGACGCAATACCAATAGGTAACATTCGGCAAGGGTTTGAAATTTCACTTTAATACGCGTACCGTTTATTAACGTGTCCATTGGTTATACTGCACTCTGGATACAGTCCGGAATACATAATCTGACCGCCGGTGTGACAGTATAGGTGTATCTGTTGACTTAGCCGTTCGTCTCTCACAGAAGATGGTAACGATCTCGAACGGTTTGACCCCCGACATTTATATTTCATATATGAAACTAAGGTGCCTCTGACTAAAATGCTTACTATCTCGCATCTCCGTACGCGCAGATATACTCTCGATACTTCGGGTTTGCTTCTCGAAGGAAAGGCATTCGGTAAAAGGAATCAATTTATTCAAATTTCTAACAATCCCAAACGGTTTGCCGCTATATTTTAATATTGAAACCGTGACATAAAGTTTGTGGTGCACATACAGTTTAGCAAATTTGTTCTCAGCACATCAGGCTTGACATTGGGAATTAGAGAATGGGTGAAACTATTGACTCAGCCGCTCGACCCTTACAGAAGGTGGCAATATTCTCAAAATGTTTTACTCATGACTTTCCTATTCGTATATGTACGTAAGGTGCCAGTCAATAAAATGTATACTAATATCTTTCTCTCAACACGAAGTTATACACTCGGTACAGCGGGATAGGTTCACGTAAGGCAAGGACTAGGGCAAAGAGTTTGACTCTACAACAATAGGTAACGTTCTACAACGGTTCGAAACTGTACTTTAATACCCATACTGGGAATTAGGGTGTATATTGCCAATCCTGTCCAGCGTATTTGTTCCCAGATTACCTGGTTTACCCCTTGGAATGACAGGATAGGGGAAGCAATTGGCTGAGCCAGTCGAATCTCAATGTGGGTGATAACGTTCCCGAAATATTTGACCTTCGATCATGTAATTCATGCATGAATTTAAGTTGGCCGTCACTAATACGCATACTAAATTGCATCTCTGAATAGGAAGTTATGCTCCCATGCAGCGGGTTAGCTTATCGGAAGGTATGGCCGTCGGTATTATATTCGACCCTAGAACAATAAGTAACGATCTACAACGGTTTGACTCTGTACTTTAATATTGATACCGGAAAGTAGGATGATTAATATCGATACTGTAAGACGGATTTACTCCCGGAACACCTGGTTCGCCTCTTGGAATGACAGGATAGGTGAAGCTGTTAACATAACCGTTAGATTTTCAAAGAAAGAGGTAACGTTCAAGAGAGGTTTTACTCATGATTTTGTATTCATGCATGAAAATAAGGTTCTCGCCATTTTCATGTATACTCAGTTGCTTCTCAGAACACGAAGTTATACAATCGATACAGCGGGTTATGTTCACACAAGGTAAGGTATTCGGTAGATAGAATGCCTTTATACCAATTGGTAATGATCTCCGAATGTATGACCATCTACGTTAATATGCAAACCGTGAATTAAGGTGTCCGTTCAATAAACTGTTCAGCGGATATACTCCTAGAATACCTGCTTCTACTCTTAGAATTACAGGATGGGTGAAGCTATTGACAGCCGTTCGCCTTTCAACGAAGGTGGTGTCGTTCACCATCGGTTTGACCCTCCATTTTCTAATTCATAATAGAAGATAAGGAGCACGTCACTAAAATGTACTCTAATTTGATTCCCTGATGACGAAGATATAATCTGGATACAGGAGGTTAGCTTCTCGGAAGGTAAGGCCTTTGGTAAAAAGTTGCAATATATAGCAATAGGTAACGATCCACAAAAGTTTTACTCTGATCGTTAATGTTTATATGGTGCAATAGCGTGTCTAATGCCAGTAGTGTATGGCGGATTAAGACGAGGATTATATGCTTTGACTATCGGCATCATAGGATAGGTGAAGCTGTTATGAAAGCCGTTCGATTCGCATCTAAGATGGGATCGTTTTCGAACGGTTTTAAGATTAATCTACTAATTCATACATGTAATTAAGGTGCCCGTCCCAAAAATGAATACTAACATGCATCTCGGTGCACGAAGTTATACTGCCGATACAGCAAGTTAGCTTCTCGGTAAGATAGGTATTTGGGAAGAACGAAGGCTTTATATCAATTGGTAACGTGCTTCGACAACTTGACGTCCGGCTTTAACATTGAAGCCGTGAATTAAGTAGTCGATTTCCCGTACTCTCCAGCGGATTCACTTCAGGCATACCGGGTTTGACGGTCCGAATCACTGGATATGTGAATCTATTGACTTAGCCGTTCTACTCACAGAGAATGTGGCAACGCTCTCGAACGGTTTGACCTTCGATCATCTAATTCGTACATGAAGTTAAGTTGCCCGTCAGTGAAACGTATACTAATTTGATACTCTGAACACGAATTTATACACTCATTGAAGGCGGTGTGGTTCGCGGTATGTATGGACTTCGGTAATACGTTTGATTTTATACCAATTAGTAACGCTCTCAATAGTTTTGACGTTCTACTTTAATATTTATACCGTGAAATAGAGTGTTTAATGCCAATACTGTATAGCAGATTTACTCCCGGATTTCCGCAATTGATGCTCGTAATCATAGGAGAGATGACGATTTTTACATAACCGTTCGAAACTCAAAGAAGGTGGTAACGTTCTCGAACCGTTTGACCCTGGATCATCGAATGCACACATGATAGTAAGGTGCCCGTTACTAAAATGATTGCGATCTTGCTTCTCTGAACACGAAGTGATACTCTGGATACAGAGGGTTAGCTTCACGGAAGGTAAGCTCTTCGGCAAATCGTTTGACACAGGACGAATAGGTAAATATCTACAATGGATTGATGTTCTGCTATATTATTCAAACTGGGAAACAAGGTGTCTATTGTCAATGCTGTTCAGCGAGTTTACTCCTGGAATACATGGCTTGACTCCCGCAATCACATCTATATGTGAAGATATTGAATAAGTCGTTCGATTCTCAAATATGGTTGTAACGTTCTGGAACGGCTTGACACCTGATCTTCTAATTCATACCTGAAATTGAGTCGCACGCCTCTAAAGTATATACTAATTTGTACCTCTGATAACAAAGTTATTTTTTTGATGCAGCAGGTTAGGTTCTTGAAAGGTAATGTCATCTGTAAAACTTTTGACATTATACCAAAAGGTAACTTTCTACAAGAGATAGACTCTGTACCACAATATCCAATCCGCGAATTAAGGCGTCCATTGTCAATAGTGTACAGTTTATTGACTCTTGGAATGCCTGGTTAGTCTTTCAGAATCACAGGAGAGGTGAAACTACTGACTTATCCGTTCGACTCTCAAAGAAGTCGGTATAGTTTTTCAAACGGCATGACCCTCGATCTTCTAATTCATACATGAAGTTAAGGTTCCCGTCACTGAAATGTATATTAAGTTGTTTCTCTGAACGCGACGTTATGCTCACGATGCTGCGCGACATGTTCTCGGAAGGTAAGGCCTTCAGTAACACATTTGGCTATATACCAATTGGTAATGCTTTCTAACGGTTTGACGATTTACTATATTATTCCATTCGTGAAACGAGGTGTCCACTACCAATACTACTCAGCGGAATTACTCCCGGAATAGATGGTTTGTCTCTTGGAATCACCGGGTAGGTGAAGTTACTGTCTTAGCGTTTCGATTCCCGAAGAAGGTGGCACTTCTCTCTAACGGTGCGACTCTCGATTTTGATATTTGTACATGAAAATATGGTGACTGTCTGCTAACACGTCTAATAATTTGCTCCCGTGTTCATTAAGCAAGACTCACGCTAAATAGTGTAATGTTCTCGGAAGGCACGGTATTCGGTAGATAGAATGACCTTATATGGATCTTTACTGTTCGTCAACGGTTTGAATCTCTACCTTCTTATTTATACCGTCAATTAAGGTGTCCTTTGTGAATGCTGTTCATGACGTTCACTCCCGGAGTACCTGGCTCGGCCCTCTTAGTTAGACGATAGGGGTAACTATTGACTTAGCCGTTCGACCCACAAAGAGGGTGGATACATTCTCGAAGAGATCGATCCTCGATCTTCTAAGTAATACATTACATTACGGTGCCCGTCACTAAACTCTATAATAATTTCTTCCCCTGAGCACCATGTTATACTCGCGATACATCGCGGTAGGCTTTTGGAGGGTAAGATTTTCAATAAAACGTTTGTCTTCTTACCATTTGGTAAGGTTCTCAATCGGATTGACGCACTACATTCATACTCACACCGTCAATTATGGTGCCTAATGCCAATTGTTTTCTGCGGATTTTATCCCGGATTACCGGTTTTTACTCTCGGAATGACAGCACAGGTCGTTCTATTGACTTATCCGTACGAAACTCAAAGAGGGTGGCAACGTTCTCAAAAGGTTTTGCTCATGATTTTTCTATTCGAATATGTAAGCAAGGTGCCCGTAAATAAGATGCATACTTAAATATTTCTCTCGACGCGAAGTTATACACTCGATACTGCGGGATAGGTACGCAGAAGGGACGAATTTCGGGAAAAAAGGACAATATACCAATTGGTAATGTTCTCCGAGGGTTTGACTCTCTACTTTAATATACATACCTCGAATTAAGGTGATTATTGAGTGTACTGTACTTAGCATTTACTCCCGAATTTCCTGGTTTGACTATCGAAATCACAGGACAGAAGGAGCTGTTGGATTATCCGTCCGGCTCTCAACGGTGATGGAGACGGTCTCGTACGATTTCACCATAGATATTTTAGTTCAAACATGAAAATAAGGTGACCGCCAACAAAATGTAAGTCAATATGTTCCCCTGAACACGATGCTGTACCCAGGATACAGCGCCTTTGGCTTTCGGTGGGTGAGGTCATTAGCAGGACGTTTGTCTTTATACCAATTGTTCTTGTTCTATAAATTATTGACCCCCTACTTTAACGTCAAACCGTGAAGTAGGGTGTCTAGTGCCAATACCGTTCAGCGGATATACTCCCGGAATACATTTGTCCGACTCTCGGAATCACAGGATAGGTGGAGATACTGACTTAGTTGTGCGTCTCTCAAAGGAGGTGGTATCGTTCTGGAACGATTTGACTCTCTCTCTTCTAATTCATTCGTGAAGATAAGGTGACAGACACTGAAATGAATACTAATTTCTTCCTCCGTACACGAAGTTATTCTCTAGATACTGAGGAATAATTTCACGGAGGGTAATGTCTTCAGTAAAACGTTTGACTTTAAATCAATTGGAAACACTCTCAAATCGCTTTACACTCTGGATTGATATGCAAACCGTGAATTTAGGTGTCCAGCGCTGTTCTGCCTATTTACTTCCGGAATAACTGGTTTGACTCTTGGAATCGCAGGATGAGTGGACCTATTGACTTAACAGTTCGACTCTCATAGATGGTGGTCACGATCCTGATCGTTTTGACACCCGATCTTCTTATTCGTACATGAAATTAGTGTTCCCATGAGTGAAATGTATACTAATGTCTTTCCCTGATCACGATGTTATACTCACGATACGGCGGGTTACATCCTCAGAAGGTAAGGCCATGGGAAAAAGGTTTGCATCTGTACCAGTCGGTACCGTGCCACGACTGGTTGACTGTCTGCTTCAATATTCATACGGTGAATTAAACTGTCTGCTGCAAATACGCCTCGGAACCATTGGATAGGTGAAGATATTGACTTACCGGTACGAATATCAATGAAGGTGGCATCTCTCTCCAACGGTCTGACGCTCGACCTTCTAATTCATGCACCAAAATACGGTGCCAGTCTCTTAACTGTCTACTAATGTGTTTCTCTGAACACGATGATATACTTTCGGTGCAGCGGGTGAGGTTCTCGGAAGGAATGGCCTTCGATAAAACGTTTGCTTTATACCTCTGGGTAACGCTCTCAAACGGTTTCACGAACTATTTTTCTATTCGAATCGTGAATTAAGGTGTCTATTGCCAACATTCTTCAATGATTTTACTCCAGGAATATCTGGTTTGACTATCGGAATCACAGTGTATGTGCAGCTTTTAACTTAGCCGGCCGAGTTTCAATGAATGTAGTCACGTACTCGAAAGGTTTGATCCTCGGACGTCTAATTCATGCCAGAAATTATACAGCTAGTCTCCAAAATGTATACTTATGAGTTCTTCTGAACAGGAAGTAAATCTTCCGACACAGAGGCTGAGGTTCTCCGAAGGTAAGGCTTTCTGTAAAACGTTTGGCTCTACCCCAATGGGCAATGGTCTACAAGGGTTTGACGTCCTGCTTTAATATTCATACCGCGATTTAAGATGTCTGTTGACAGTACTTTACAGCGGCTGTACTCCCGGATTAGCTGGTTTACTCTCGGAATCCCAGGATAGGTGAAGCAATAGACACAGCCGTCCGAATCTCAGACAGGGTGATAACGTTTGCGAACGATTTGACACTTGATATTCATATTCATAACGATATTAGGAACCGAGTCACTAAAATGATAACTAATTCGATCTTCTGAACACGAAGTTACGCTCTCGATGAATCGTGTAAGGTTAGCGGAAGGTGTGGCCTTCGGTAAAACGTTTGACTTCATAACAATAGGTAACGTTCGCAAACGGTTCTGCGCTTAATTTTAATATTCCAATAATGAATTAAGGTGCATATTGCCAAGACTGTTCTGCAGATTTACCACCGGCATACCTGGTTTGACTCTAGGAATCACAGGATTGGTGAATCTATTTACTTAGCTGTGCGAAGCTAAAAGAAGGTGGCAACATTCCCGAGCGGTTTGACCCTCGATCTTCTGACCCATGCAAGAAGATATGGTGAGCGTCACTGAGATGAATGCTAATTTCGTTTTCTGAACGCAGTGTTATTTTCTCGACGACGCGGGTCAGTTTTCCGGAGGGTAAGGCATTCTGTATGAAGTTTGACCCCGCACTAATAGGTAATGTTTTACTACGGCTTGACGGCCGGCTTTTATATTCAAAATGTGAATTGACGTGTCCATTGCCAATGCTGTTCATTGGACTTACTCCAGGAATACCTGTTTGTCTCTTCGAATCGTTGGATTGGTGATGCTACTGAGTTAGGCGTTGGACTCTCACAGAAGGTGGCAACGTTCTCGAGGGGTTTGGCCCTCAATCTTCTAATTCAAATATGAAGTTAATGTGGCCGACTCTGAAATGGATACTAATTTCTTTCTCTGAACACGAAGTTATACTCTCGACAGAGCGGGTTATATTTGCGGAGGGTAAGGCCGTCAGTCATGAAGATGTCTTCATATCAATATGTATCGTTCTACAACGGTTCGACACTGTACTTTAATATTCATGCCATGTGTTGAGGTATCTATTGCCAATACTATTTAGCGGATTTACTCCCGGAATATATGGTTTGACTCTTGGAGTCATAGGGTATGTGAAGCTATTGACTTAGTCGTTCGACTCTCGATAGCGTGGTACCATTCTCGACAGGTTTGATACACGATCTTCTAATTTATATATGAAAATATGGTATGCTTCTGCAATAATGTCCACTAGTTTATTTTCTTGAGTACTAAGCATGACACTCGCTACTGCGGGCTAGTTCTTGGGGGGCACGGTTTCCGGTAAAAACTATGACCTTATACCATATGGTAGTGTTCTCCGTCGAATTCATCTTCTACTTTAATTTTCAAATCGCTAATAAAGATGTCTATTGCCAAAACACTTCAGCGGACTTTCTGCCGGAATACATGGTTAGACTCTCCGAATCACAGGATTCGTGAAGCTACTGACTTATCCGTTCGTGTCTCACGGAAGGTGGTATCGTTCTCGAGCGGTTTGACACTCGATCTCTTAATGCATGCAAGAAGATAAGGTGCCCGTCACTGAAATGAAGACTAATTCCATTCTCTGAACACGAAGTTATACTCTCGACACAACGAATTAGTTTTTCGGAGGGTAAAGTCGTCGGTAAAACATTTGAATTTACAGCATTTGGTAACGTCCTTATACGATCTGTCGCTCTATATTTATTATTCAAACAGCGAAGTAAGGTGCCTGTTGCCAATACTGCTAAGCGCCCTTACTTCCGGAGTACCTGGTTTTTCTCTTTTAATCACAGGATAGTTGGAGGTATTGACTTATACGTTCGAATCACCATCAGGGTGGTAAGGTTCTCGAACGGTTTGACCATAGACCTTCTAATTCACACATGAAGTTAAGGTGCCCGTCTCTACAATGTATACCAATTAGTCTCCCTGAAGACTAAGAGAGACACTCCCTACAGCCGGGAAGGTTCTCGGAAGGTATGGTATTTCGTAAAAAGAATAACATTATACCAACCTGTAATGTTCATCGACGGTTTGACTGTCTACCTTAATATTTGTACAGTGAATTATGGTGTCTATTTCCGATAGCGTTCAGCGGATTTACATCTGCAGTACATGGTTCGACTCTCGGAATCGTATCATATGTGAAGCCATTGACTTTGCTGTGCGACTCTCCATGTAGGTGGTATTGTTCTGGAGCAGTTTGCCTCTCGACATTACAATTCATGCAGGAAATTAAGGTGCACCCTCACTGTAACGTATACTAATTTGCAACTCTGAACGTGAGGATATATTCTCGATGCAGCTGGCTACCTTCTCGGAAGGTAACGCCATCGGTAAAATGCTTGACTCTGTACCGATACGTAAAGTTCGACAACGGTTTGACAGTGCACTTTAATATCTATAGCCTGAAATACGGTGACTAATATCAATGCTGCACGGCGGGTTTCCCCCCGGTATACCTGGTTTGAGTCGCCGAATAACCGGATATTTAAAGCTGTTGACTTAGGGGTTCGGCACTGAAAGAAGGTGGTGTCGTTCTCGAACGGTTTAACCCTGTATCATCCAATTTATACATGTAATCATGATGCCCGTCACTAATCTGTATACTTATTTTCTTCTATGAGCACGAACTTATACACTCGATGCAGCGCGTTAGCTTCATGGAAGGTATGGCCTTCCGTAACCAGTTTGACTCTATACTCGTACGTAGCTTTCTACGGCGTTTTGAACCTGAATACTTATACCTTGATATAGGGTGTGTAATACCCATAATGTGTTTGCTCAAGAAATACCTGGTTTGACACTCGGAGTCATAGGATACGTGATGCTATCGACTTTAACCTCCGACCATCACTGAATGTGGTAACGTTCCCAAGCGGTTTGACACTCGATCGTATATCTCATACATAACAGTATGTTCCCGTCACTAAATTGTAAACTAATGTCTTTCTCTGAGCACAAATTGTCGCTCCCGATACAGCGGGATAGGTTTTGGGAAGGGAAGGTATTCAAAAATGAAACGACCTAATACGAATTGGTAACGTTCTCGAGCGGTTTGACGCTCTGCTTTAATATTCATATCGTGAATAAAGGTGTCTATTGTCATAACAGTTCAGCGGATATACTCCCGTATTACCTGATATGACTCTCGAAATCACAAGATAGGTGGAGATATTGACTTTGCCGTTCGTCCATTGCAGAAGGGAGCAACGTTCTCGAACGGTTTGACACTCGACGTTCTAATTTATGCATAAAATTATGGTGTTTGTCACTAAATGTATACTAGTTCATGCCTCTGAACTACGTGTTATACTGTCGATACAGCGGGCCAGTTTTTCGGATGTAAGGCCGTCGGTAAAGTGATTGTAATTTATACGATCTGGTAACGTTCACAAGCGACTTCATGATCTACTTTAGTATTCATACCATGAATTAAGGTGTCCATTTCCAATACTCTTCAATATTCCTGATGCACCTAGTATGACCCACGGAACCACTGGATAGGTGAAGCTATTGTGTTATACGTGTGATTCCACAAAGAATGTGGTAACGTTCTGGCGCGGTTTGTCCCTCGATCTTTTCATTCATACTTGAAAGGAAGGTGCCCGTCACTTAAATGTATACCAGTTTGAACCTCTGAACGCAGCGTTATACTCTCGATACAGCGGGTTATTGTTAAGGAGGGTGAGGCACTCTGTAAGAAGTTTGACCCTACACCTATAGATAGTGTTATACAACGGCATGCCGGCGTGCTTTAATATTCAATCTGTGAGTTGAAGTGTCTACTGCCAATTCTGTACAGCGCATATACCCCCGGAATATCTGGCTTGACGTTCGGAATCACAGAATATATGAAGCTATTGACTTAGCTGTTCGAATATCAAAGAAGGTGGCAATGTTTTGGATCGGACTGAACCTCGATCTTCAATTTCATACATGACGATATTATGTCCGCCACTAAAATGCATACCAAATTGCTTCTCTGAACACGAAGTTATGCTCTCGAACCAGCGGGATAGCTTCAAGGAAAGTTAGGTATGCAGTAAAAAGTTTGACTCCATACCTGTGGGTATCGTTCTACAACGGTATGATTCTGCACCTTACCATTTATTCTGTGAATTAAAGTGTCTATTTCCAACAGGATACAGCGAGTAGACTCTAGGAATAACAGGGTATGCAGAGCTATTGGCACAGAAGTACGACTCACAAAATGGATGCTATCGGTCTCGAGCAGTTTGACTCCCGATTTTTCTGTTCATACGTGAAACTGAGGTGTCCGTCTGCTGAAATGTCTACCCATTTGTTTCCGTGATCACAAAGCTAGCCACTCGCTACAGCGTGATAGGTACTCAAACGGTAAGGTATTGGGTAAAAAGTAATATTTTATATTAATTGATAATGATCTCCGGCGGTTTGTCTCAGTACCGTAATATTTACACCCTGAATTATGGGGTTTATGGCCAATACACTACAGTAAACGTACTCCCGGAATACAGAGCTTGACGTTCGGAATCAAAGCATAGGTGAAGATATTAACTCAGCCGTCGGACTCTCAAAGACTCTGGTAACATTGCCGAACGGTTGGATCCTCGATTTTCTAATTCATACATGAAATTAATGCGCCAGTCACTAAAATGCATACTAATTTGCTCCTCTGAACTCGCAGATATATTATGGATACAGCGGGATAGCTTCTCAGAAGGTAAGCCCTTTGCTATAAAGTTTAAATTTATATCAATACATATCGGCCTACAAAGGTTTGACATTGGAATTTAATATTTATACCATGTTATAGAGTGAACGATGCCAATACTGGTCAGCGGATTTACTCCGCTTTCTTGCTTTTTTCTCCGGAATTCTTGCTTTGTCTTTCGGCATCACAGGATAGCTGACTGTGCACTTAGCCGTTCATCTCACTCGTTTTGGAATCGTTACATCACCTATCTTCTAATTCATGCATGACGTTAAGATACCAGTCACTGAATTGAGTATTAATTTCTATCTCTGAACACGAAGATACACTCTCCATGAAACGGGCTAGGTTCGCGGAAGGTAAGGCCTCCGGTAAAAGGAGTGACTCTATAACAATTTGTAATGATCTGCGACAGTTTGTCTTTCTACTTTAATGTTGAAACCATGGATTAAGGTGTCCATTGCCAATACAGTACTGCGGATTATGTACCGGAATACTTGGTCTCACTCATGGAATCACATGATTGGTGAAGCTCTTGACTTAGCCGTTCGAATCTCAAAGAAGGCGGTAACGTGCTCGAACAGTTTGAAACCCGATCTTCTAATACGCATGTAAAATTACGGGTGCCGTCACTAACATGTGTACTATTGCACTTCCCTGAACACGAAATTATACTCTCGATACAGAGGGATTTGCTCTCGGAGGGTAAGTGGTACGCTAGAACGTTTGATTTAATAACAAGATGTAACGTTCACAAACGGTTTCACGCTCTACTTTAATATTCAAACCTACAATTAAGGTGTCCATTGCCAATAGTGCACCGCGGGTAGACACCAGAATTTTCAGGGATCACTACACGAATAACACGATAGGAGAAGCTGTAGGATGAGCCGTTCGACCCTTAAGAATGTTGGAAACGTTCTCCAACGGTTTGACACTCGATCTTCGTATTCATACATGAAATCAAGGTGCCCCTCACTAAAGCGTATAGTAATTTGAATCTCTGAGCGCGAAATTATGCTCACGATACAGTGGGTTCAGTTTCAGGGACAATAATGTCTTCGGGAAAAGGTTTGACTTTATATCAATTGGTATGTTTCGCAAACTGTTTGACGCACTACGTCAATGTTGAAACCGTGGAATAAGGTGTGTATTTCCAAAACTGCCCAGCGGATTTACTCCCGGGATACCAGGCGTAACTCTAGGAAATACAGGATACACGAAGACATTGCCATAACCGTTCGTCTCTCAAAGAAGGTGTTATCCCTCGCGAACTGTTTGACTCTACATCTTCTTATTCATAATGACATTAAGGTCCCCGTTACTAAAATATTTACTAATTTTATCCTCTGAGCACATAGTTATACTCGCTATGAATCGGGTGAGGTTCGCGGAAGGTACGGCCTGCCGTAAAACGTTTGACTTTATAGTAATGGGCAACGTTCTTAAAGGGTTTAACGCTCAATTTTTATATTCAAACTGTGAATGAAGGTGTCTGATACCAATACTGTTCAGCTGATATACTCCCGGAATACCTTATTTGACTCTCGGTATGACAGGACGATAAGCTATTGACTTAGACCTTTGTCTCTCAAAAATGTGGTATCGTTCTGGAAGGATTTGTCCCTCTATCGTCTAATTCGTGAAAGAAATTATGTTGCCCATCATTAAAATAGATGCTACCGTATTTCTCTGAACACGAAGGCATACTCTCGATAACGGCGTGATAGCTTCTCTGAAGGTAAGCCTCTCCGTAAAAGGATTGTCTCTATACCAATGAGCAGCGTTCTACAACGGGTTGACGGTCTGATTTAATATTCATGCCGTGTATTAAGGTGCCTATTGCCAATATTGTTCAGAGCCTTTACTCCTGGAATACGTGGCCTGACTCGCAATCAGAGGATAGCTGAAGCTATTGTCTTACGTATGCGGCTTTCAAAGAAGGTGAGATCGTTCTCCAACGTTTCGATTCTCGATTTTGCTCTCCATACATTAAAACAGAACAGTCATTCGTCTAAAATGTCTACTAATTAGTTTCCCTGAGCCCTAAGCATGATACTCGCTACTACGCGTTAAGTTCTAGGACGGTAAGGTATTCTGTAAAAAGTATGACCGTATTCAAACTGGTTATGATCTCCAACGGATTTGACACTCTACTCCAATATACAAAGCGGGAAATAATGTGTCTATTGCCAATGCTTGTGAGCGGATTTACTCTTGGAATACAAGGCACGATTCTCGGAATCATATCTATAGGTGGAGCTATTGACTCA
This sequence comes from Euglossa dilemma, assembly GCA_002201625.1. Classification (NCBI taxonomy): domain Eukaryota; kingdom Metazoa; phylum Arthropoda; class Insecta; order Hymenoptera; family Apidae; genus Euglossa; species Euglossa dilemma. Next base: position 52,301 of record NIJG01000361.1, read on the forward strand.
GCCCTTCGTTTCTCATCTAAGGTGGTAACGACCTCGAAGGGTTTTACCCTCCATATTCTAATTTATTCATGAAGATAAGGTGCCCGGCACTGAAATGATTCTAGTTTCTTTTTCTGAACTCGAAGTTATACTCTCGATTCAACGGGATAGTTTTTCGGAGGGTAAGTTCTTCGGTAAAACGTTTGATTTTATAGCAATTTGTAACGTTACCAAAAAGGTTGACACTCTATTTCAATGTTCACGCCGTTAACTAAGGTGTCTATTACCAATAATGTTCAGCGGATTTGCTCCCGGAGTACCTGGTCTGGATCTGGGAGCCACATGAGAGGTGAAGCTCTTGTGTTTTATGTGCAATTTCACAGAGAAGCTGGTAACGATCTCGAATGATCTGATGGTCAATCTCCTAATTCATATTCGAAAATAAGGTGTGCTTCTTCGATAATGTCTACTCATTTTTTTCGGTGTGAACTAAGCACGACACTCGCCGCAGCTGGTTAGGTTCTAGGACGGTTATGTATTCGGTAAAACGAATGACTCTATGTAAATTGGTAATGTCCTTCGACGGTTTGACATTCTGCATTAATATTCATACCGTGAATTAGGGTGTCTATAGCCAATACTCTGCAGCCTATTTAATCCCGGAATACCTGATTTGACTATCGGAAGCACAGGATAGGTGATGATCTTGACTCATCGGTGCGATTCTGAATATCGTTGGTAACGTTCTCGAACGGCTTGGGTCTCTATCTTCCTGTTCATACATTGAATAGCGGTGCCCGTCACTAAAATGAATAGAATCTTGTTTCTCCGAAGACGAAGAAAGTCACTCCCTACGACAGGTTACCTTCTCGGAAGTTAAGGTATTCCGTAAAATGAGTGACTTAAAGCAGTTGGTAATATTAACACACGGATTGACCCTACACCTTAATATTCATAATGTGAATTAACGTGTCTACCGCCAGTAATGCACAACGTCATTACTCACGGAATACCTGGTTTGACACCCGGAATTGCGGGATATGTGAATGTATTCACTAAGCTGTGCCACTCTCATGGAAGGATTTTACGTTTTCGAGCGGTTTGACTCCCGATCTTCTAAATCATGCGTAAAATTAAGGTGCACGTCACTAAAATTTATTCCAGTTCGTTCCTCTGAATGCGGTTTTATTCTCTCGAAACGTCGGGTTAGCTTCTCCGAATGTAAGGCCATCAGTAAAGTGTTGGACTTTATACAAATTGGCAATGCTCTAAAACGGTATGACGCCCTACATAAATATTCACTTCGTGAATTAATTTTTCTATTGCCAATACCACTCATCGGATTTACTCCTGGAATACCTAGCTTCACGCTTGGAATCACGACTATGGGTGAAGCTGTGGACTCAGCCGTTCGTCTCTCACAGAAGGTGGCAACGCACACGAACGGATTGACCCACGATCTCCTAATTCATGCATGAATTTATGGTGCCGTCACTGATTGGTATACTAATGTGTTTCCCTATACTCGTAGCTATACTCTCGATAAGGCGGTCTGCCTTATCGTACTGTAAGTCATTCCATAAAGCGTTTGACTTTATTTCAATTAGTATCACTCTCACAAATTGTGACGCTCCATTTTAATATTCACACCGCGAATTAAGGAATGTATTGCCAGTACTGTACAGCGCATATATTTCCGGCGTATCTCGTTTGATTTTCGTAATTACAGGGTCGGCGAAGCTATTGACGTAGCCCATCGTCTCTCACAGAAAGTGCCAACGTTCTCGAACGGTTTGACCATCGATCCTCTAATTCATACATGAATTTATGGTGCAGTCACTGCAATCAATGCTAATTTCGGTCTCAGAACACGCAGTTATACTCTCGATGAAGCGGGATATTATCGCGGAAGGTAAGGTCTTCTGTAAAACATTTTATTTTATACCAATTCGTTACGTTCTCAAACGGTGTGACGCACTATTTTAATATGCGGTGAGTGAATTATGGTGTCTACTGACAGCACTGCTCCGCGGATTTACCACCGGAATACAGTGCTGACTCTCGCTATCCCAGGATAGGTGAAGCTATTCAATTCGCCTTTCATCTCTCACAGAAGGTGCTAATTTCCTCGAACGGTTTGACACTCGACCTTATAATTCACATATGAAGATAAGGTCACCGTCACTAAAATTGGTACTAGTATGTACCTTTGTACAGGGCGTTATATTCTCCATACAGCAGGTTCGCTTATCGGAGGGAAAGGCATTCTGCAAGAAGCTTCACTCTACACCTATAGATAATGTTCTGCAACAGATTGACGACCTGGTTTAATATTCAAACTGTGAATTGATGTGTCCATTGCCAATTCTGTACTTGGCACTTATTCCCTGAATATCTGGCTTGACTTTCGGATCCGCAGGATAGGTGAAGCTATTGACATAGCGATTGGACTCCCAAAGAAGGTGGTACGTTTCTCTTGCGGTTTGACTGTCGATTTTCGTACATGAAAATGTGGTGTCCGTCTGCTAACCTGACTACTAATTTCTTTCAGTGAACACTAAGCACGACCCGTGCTGCAGTGTGTTATGTTCTCGATGGGTATAGTATCCGGTAAACAGTTTGACACTATACCAGTAGGTGAAGTTCATTGATGATTCGAATCTCCATGTTACTATTTGTACCGTAAATTATGGTGTCTATTGCCAATTCTGTACTCCGTATTTACACTGAGAACACCTGGCTACACCCGCGAAATCAAAATATAGGTGAAGCTATTGACTTAACCGCTCGAATTTTACAGAGACTGGTAACGTTCTCGAACTGTTTGACCCTCTACCTTCTAATTCGTGCACGAAATTAAGGTGACCGTCACTGAAATGAATGCTGATTCGTTACCTTGAACAGGCTGCTATACTCTTGATACAGCATAATACGTTTTCGATGGGAAATGTCTTCTGTGAAGCGTTTGATCTTATATCAATTGGTAACGTCTCCAACAGTTTGACACTCGATCGTCTTATTCATACATGAAGTTACGAAGCCCGTCACTAAAATGTATTCTAATTTGTATCTCTGAACACGAAGTTATACTCACGATACAGCGGGTCATGTGCGCAGAGGGTAAGGTCTTCGGTAAACCACTTGACATTATAACAATAGGTAATGTTCTACAAAGAGTAGACTCTGTTCGATAATATTCAAACAGAGAATTAAGCTCTCCATTGCCAATAGTGTACAGCGGAATGACTCCCGGAATACCAGATTTGGCTACCGGAATCACAGGATAGGTAAAGCTATTGACTTACTCGTACAAATCTCAATGATGTTGGTAACGTTCTCGAACAGTTTGACTATCGATGCTCTCATTCATTCATGAATTAAAGGTGCCGTCCGTAATATGAACAGTACTGTGTTTCTCTATACACGAAGTTGTACACTCGATTCAGCGGGTTATTTTCACGGAAGGTATGGCCTTCGGTAAAAAGAGTGACATTGTAACAAATGGTAATGTTCATACACCGTTTGACTCTCTACCTTAATATTCATACTGTGAATTAAGGTGCATATTGCCGGTAATGTACAGTGGCTTCACTCCCGGAATACCTGGCTTGGCACTCGGAATATCGGGATTGCTGAATCTATTGACGTAGCTGTGCCACATTCAAAGAAGGTTGTTATGTTCTCGGACGGTTTGCTAGTCGATCTTCTAATTCATATCTGATATTAAGATGTCCGTCACTAAAATGTACACTAATTTGTTCCAGTGAAAACGATGTTATACTTTCCGTTCAGCGCGATAGGCTCTCGGTGGGTAAGGTCTCCAGTGAAGCATTTTGCCTTGTACCAATTGGTAGCATTCACAAACGGATTGACGCTCTACTTTAGTATACACACCGTGGATAATTGTGTCTATTGCCAATAGTGTTCAGCGGACTTACTCCCGGATTACCTGGTTTAGCTCTCAGTATTGCAGGATCGGTGACGCTATTGACTTAGATTTGTGTATCACAAGAAAGTTGGTAACGTACTCCAACGGCTTGACACTCGATCTTCGTATTCATCGTTGGAATTAAGGTGCCCGTCACTAAAATTTATACTAATTTGTTTCTGTGAACACGAAGTTATACCCTCGATACACCAGGTTTGGTTCTCGCGTAGTAAGGGGTCCTGTAAGAAGATTGCTGGCGTACCAATTGGTAAAGTTCTCCTACGGTTTGCCGCTCTACTTTATTGTTCATACCGCGAATTAAGGTGTGTATTGCCAATACTATCCAGCCGACTTTCTCCCGGAATATATGGTTTTTCTCTCGAATTCACAGGAAAGGTGAAGCTATTCCCGTGGCCATGCGACTCTCAAAAGTGGTGCTAACGTTCTCGGACGGTTTGAGCCTCCATATTCCTATTGTTTCTTGCAATTAAAGTGTCCGTCTACTAAAGATTCGACTAATTTGCTTTCTTGAACACTATGCAAAATACTTGCTGCAACTGGTTAGGTTCTCGGAGGGTAACGTATCCGGTACAAAGTTTGACCGCATACCAGTAGGTAACGTCCGAGGATGGATCGAATCTCTATATTACTATATATACCGTCAATTATGGTCTCTTTGGCTAATTCTGAACTGCGGACTGACGCACGGAATACCTGGTTTTAGCCTCGGAATCACAGGACAGGTGAAGCTATTGACTTAGCCCTTTAACCTACAAAGGGATTGGTAACGTTCTCGAACGGTTTGACACTCGATGTTCTAAGGCATACATGTAATTATGGCGCCCATCGCTAAAATGTATACCAATGTGTTTCCGTGAGCACAAAGCAGGACACTCGCTACAGAGGGTCAGCTTCTCGAAGGTGAGGCCTTCTGTGAAAAGTCTGACTCTGTAGAAGTAAGTAGCGGTTTCCGACGGATTGACCTCCCACTTTAGTATTCATACCCTGAATTAAGGTGCCTATGGCCAACACTGTACACCAGATTGACTCCGCGGATATCTTATTTGACTATCGGAATCGCAGGATAGGTGAAGTTATTGAATTAGCCGTTCCACTCCCAAAGAAGGTGGGAATGGTCTCGGACAATTTGACACTCGATCCTCAAACTCATATATGAGAACAAGGTGTGATCCTGCTATAATGCCTACTAATTTGTTTCCTTGTGCACTAGGCATGACACTCACTACTGCGGGATATGTTCTAGGACGGTTATGTATTCGGTAAAAAGAATGGCCGACAGTAATTTTTAATGTTTTCAAATGTTTTGGCGCTTTGCTTTAATATTCAAGCCGTGATATATGGTGACTAATGCCAATAATGTTCAGCGGATTTTTTCACGGAATACCTTGTTTCACTTTTTGAATCACAGGACGGGTGAGGCAATCGACTTAGCCGCTCGTCACTCACAGAAGACGGTAACGTTCTCGAACGGTTGACTCTCGATGATTGATATTTATACACAAACGTGTGGAGTTCGTCCGTTGAAGTGGCTACCTAATTTGTTCCCGTGCACATTAAGCAGGGCACTCGCTACCGCGGGCTAAGTTCTCGGAAAGTGTAGTTTTCGGTAAGACGAATGACTTTATGCGCATTGGTAATGTTCTCCGTCGGGTTGACAGTCCACATTAATATTGGCACGGTGAGCTAAGGTATCAGTTGCCAATAAACTTCAGCGGACTTACTCCCGGATTACCTGATTTGACTCTCGTATCAGCAGGATAGGTGAAGATATAAAATTAGCCGTTCGACACTCACAAAATGTGGTAACGTTTTCGAGCTGTTTGGCAATCGATCTTCTACTATGTACATCTAACTATGGAGCCCGTCGCAAAAATGTATACTAATTTGCGTCTCTGAACACCAAGGTATACTCTCGATACAGCGGGTCCGCTTCTTGGAGCGTAAGACGTGCGGTAAATAGTTTGACGGTATACAACTAGGGAATGTCCGACAACGACTTGACTATGTGACTTTACCATATATACCGTGAATTAATGTGTCAGATGCTAATAGTGTACTATCGATTTACTCCCGGAAAACCTTGTTTCACTCTCGGAATCACAGGATAGGTGAAGTTATTGACACAGCTGTGCAACTTCAAGAAGAGTGGTATCGTTCCCCAACTGTTTGCTTATCGATCTTCAAATTCGTACATGAAATTAAGGTTCCTATCACTAAAATGTGTACTAAATACCTTCTCTGAACACGAAGGTATTATCACGGTATAGCGGGTTAGCTTCTCGGTAGGTATGGCTTTCGGTAAAAAGTTAGAACCTATAACAATTCGTAACGATATACAACGGTATAAATCTGTACTTTAACGATTATACCATGAAGTAGGAAGTGTAGTGCCATACTGTACAGCGGATTTGCTCCCAGAATACCTGGTTTGTCTCTCGGAATCAGGGGATATTAACTTAACCGTTCGTCTCTCAAATAAGGTGGTAGCGATCTCGAATAGTTTGACCTACGACCTTCTAACTCAAACATGAAATTAATGAGTCGATTACTAAAGTTTATACTGATTTGCTTTTCTGAACCCGAAGTTATGCCCTCGATACAGCGGAATAGCTACACAGAAGGTAATGCCTTTGTTAAAAAGTTTGACTCTGTAGCAATAGGTAACGTTCTACATCGGTTTGAATCTGTACCTTAACAATTATACCCTGAATTATGGTGTGTGAAGCCAATACAGTACAGCCGATTTACTCCCGGAATACCTTGTTTTTCTCTCGGAATCACAGGATAGGTGGAGCTGTTCACTTGGCGGTTCGACACTTACAGAAGGTAGCAACATTGTCGAACAGGTTTGGCTAGCGATTATACTAATCATACCTAAAAATAAGGTGTCCTGCTGCTAATATGTCTACTAGTTTGTATCTGTGAACACTATGGGAGACATTTGCTACAGCAGGTTAGACTTCCGGAGGGTAAAGTCTTCAGTAGGCCGTGTGAAATTAGCCAAGTTGCTATCACTCTCAATCGGTTTTAAGCTCTACCTTAACATTCAAACCGTCAATTAAGGTGTCTAATGCGAATACTGCTCTGCGAATTTGCGCCCGGAGTACCTGGTTTGTCTCTCCGAATCATACGATGGGTGAAGCTATTAGTTAAGGCGTTCGATACTGAACTAAGGTGATAACGTTCTCGTACGATTTTACACTAGATCTTCTAATTCATACATGAAACTAAGGTACCAGAGCCTAAAATGAATACTACTTTGTGCCGCTGAGCACGATGTTATACTCTCGGTATTGCGGGATAAGCTTTCGGAGGGAAAGGTCATCTTTAGACAATTTGCTAGCTTTCTAAAATGGATTGAAGCTATACTTTAATATTCATAACGTGAATTACAGTGTTTATTGCCAATAGTGCACAGGCCATTTGCACCTGATATAGCTGCTTTGACTCTCGGAATCATATGATAGACGAAGATATTGACTAAGCCGTTCGACTCTCAAACAAGGTGGGGTCGTTCCCGAACGGTTTGACTCTCGACAACTCTGTTGATACATGAAAATAAGGCCTGCTTCTGCGTTAATGTCTACTAATTTATTTCTGCGAACATAAAGCCAGGCACTCGCTTGAACGGGTAATGTACTTCAAAGGTCTGGTATATGGTAATGAGAATGACATTATACGAACAGGTAATGCTCTCCGATGTTATGACCCTCTACTTCTACATTCATACCGTGAAATAAGATGTCTATTGCATAGCGGTTCAGCGGATTTACTAGCAGAATACCTCATATGACTCTTGGTACCTTGGAATAGTTGAAGCTACTGACTAACCCGCTCGTCACTCAGAGAGGGTGGTAACGCTCTCGAACGATTTGACCCTCTACCTCCTAATTCGTACACGAAGATAAGGTGCCCGTCTCTAAAATGTCTGCTTATATGTTTCCATGATTACTTAGCAAGGCACCTCCTACAGCGGATTAGCTTCTCGGAAAGGAATGCCTTTGATAAAATTTTGACTATATAGCAATACGTAACTTTCTTCCACGGTTTGATGCCCTACTATAATACTGAAACTGCATATTAAGATGTCTATGGCCATTTCTGTTCAGTGTATTTACGCCCGTTATAGCTGGTTTGACTATCGAAATCACCGGACATGTGAAGCTATTGACCTAGCCGTTCAAGTCTAATAGAAGGAGCTACCGTTCTCGAACGGTTTGACCTTTAATCATTTAATTCATACATGAAATTAAGTTGCCCGTCACTTATATGCATACTAAACGGCTTCTCTGAACAGAAAGTTATGCTCTCAATACAGCGGGTTATCTTTTCGGATGGTGTGGCCTTCGGCATGATATTTAACCCTAGACCAATAAGTAACGATCTACAACGATTTGTCTTTGTACTGTAATATTTATACCGGAAAGTAGCATGATTTATACCGATACTGTATGACGGATTTTCTCCCGGAACACCTGGTTCGTCTCTTGGTATCACAGGATAGGTGAGGCTATTGACTTAGCTGTTCCACTATCAAAAAAGGTGGTAACATTCTTGAATGGCTTGCCTTTCGATTTTGCTGTACCGACACGAATTTAAATTGCCCTCATGCTAAATTGTCTAATACTTCATTTCCGTGAATACTACACATGGCACTTCCTACAGCGGTGTGGGCTTATCGGAACATAAGGCCTTGGTAAAGGTTTTGACTCCAAATGAATTTGTAATGTTCTACCATGACTTGACGCGAGACATTAATATTCAAACCATGAAATAATGTGTCAATTGCCAATATTTTTCATCTGATTTACTCCTGGAATGCCTGGTCTATCGCTTGGCATTCCAGGATAGGTGAAGTTATTGACTGAGCCGTTCGACTCTCAAAGATGATGGTCACGTTCCCGAACCGTTTGACACTTGATGAATTCATTTATACTTGAAATTATGATCCCCGTCACTAAAATGGACAATAATGCTTCTATAAAAACGAATTTATACTCGCCATACGGCGGTTTAGCTTCTTGGAGTGTAAAGCCGTCGGTGTAAAGTTGCAATATATAGCGACAGGTAACGATCCACATACGTTTTACTCTGATCTTTAATGTTTATACCGTTCAATAGCGTGTCTAATGCTAGTACTGTACAGCGGGTTAAGACGAGGATTACATGCTTTGACTCTCGGCATCAGAGGATAGGTGAAGCTGTTAAGTAAGCCGTTCGACTCTAAGTGACGGTGCTAACGATCTCGAACTGTTTGTCTTTCGATTTTGATATTCATACATGAAAATGAGATGTCCGTCCGCTAGAATGTCCAATGGTTTGTTACCGTGAACATTAAACAGGACACTCTGGTCTGCGGATTAGGATCTCGGGTGGCAACGTATTCGGTAAAGAGAACGACATTATAATTAATCGAAAGCACACAGTAGCCTTGATGCGATCTACCATATGCAACTACAGGACCTCGCCAATTGTGTAGCCCCGACAGAGCATGTACGTATACAGACAATCGTATAAAACAACAATAAAATACAACTTTAACAATAAAAATTGGAAGTTATGGAAAAAACCGGAAATATCATAAGAGTACATTACAATATGTATTAATAAATGGAAAACTGCGGAAGTGTACATACGGTACAATATAAAGGTTAAAGAAATTGTCGAATACTATTCAGCAGTGCCGCTCCGATCTGCTGTACGCAACAAGAAGGCCTCGACAGTGGTGATGCTCCTGCATCGTAGGTGCGAATACAGAAGGACATATAAAATAACACTAAGTCTATCAAAATAGTGGCACGAGCATACACTCAAGCAGTTCCGAAGGCACTTTTACAAGGAAGTACAATTTTTGAAATTGAAAATTGGAAATTTTGAAGAAAATCGAAAATATCATAACAATAAAATGCAGCATGTAGAAACAAATAGAAAACTGCGAAAGAATGTATAAGGTACACTATTAAGGTTAAATGAATTAACGCCGGCCATACAGTAGTGTCGCCAGATCTACCGTACGCAACTACAAGATCTCGCCTGTCGCGTTGCTCAAACGGCGTACGTACGTATACAGACAGCCATATAAAATAACAATTAGCTTAACAACATAATGTTATCGCGGGGAAATACGTGGCAAGTATTAAAATAAAGTATGAGCGGGCGGGTCTTCAACCATGCTGGAAGAGCCCCGATTATAGATGAAACTAGGTTTCTTATATTAATACTAATTCCGTAAAATAAGTGTAATACAAATATTGAATAGGTTTAAGTATTTAACGTAGGTTTTCAGGATAGGTATACGAATGTAGAAACTTTCCGTTCGAGGTATAATATAGAACCGCTTCATTCGATTGTGCTCGGTTTTTATATTATAATTTTCTAGTTTAGTAGACGGTTTCTAGTCATGTGTTGTGTGGTTTTGGCTGATTTTGCTACGGTTCCTGTCTGGGCGATGCGTCTGGTAATGCGATGCCTGAATTTTGGCTGGCGTCACACCCCCCTTTTTAGATTGTTCTTCACTCCTGTGAAGCGTATGATCTCGGGTTTGATTTGTACGACTGATTCTTCTTCCTTGTCTAGGTCTTGGAAAGTTACCTATAGGTCTTCGTAGTATTGGTGTAGGTACTTGTATTACTGTGAAAGTGCTTGGGGGTATCGTGATTTGGTTATTATTACAAAATATCTTTATACATAAATTCGCAGGTATGCAGCGCTTTAGTAATCCTGTTTTATACAAAGTGTAATCTGTGACTAATGCTAATGATATCCATCCTATATAGGTAAGTATAGAGTATGATACATTGGTCAGTGTGGTCAGTCTATGTTGGGTTTGCATTTTATTGATTTGTTCATCAAATTGATCTTAATTGTGTTTGTAGTTGTTAAATTTTGGAGTGACTCTGGGTATAATGGGTATTTTATCTGGCATAAGTCCAGTTGGTTCTGTATCTAAATTATATGGGATAGTGTAGTTGCATATGTATATAATTGCTTCTTTCTGTACTTCTCCTATTTTCATTGTGTTGTCTTCATATGAAAATGTGCATGGATGTTTAGATGAATTTATGCTAAGTTTTTCCAGGTGGATCGTTTCATGTGTCATACCTAAGCCCGAAATTGTTATACTATTCTCGGGTATTCTAATGAATTTGTTATTAGTTTTCATGGGTATAAATGTTAGGTGATCTAACTTGAACGTAGCCGTACTGTATTTTGATTTACATACATTTTCTTCTTTGCCGTAATGAACCGTTTGATTGTTTCTACAGACTAATCCTATACTGGTCGCTTTACATAGTGTTCGCAATTGTTCGTTGTCCATTGTTATGTATGCGGATGTTCGTATTAGCGCATATTCGTGCTTCAGAATTCGGGCCATGAATATTTCTCCTGATTTCTTGGGTACAGCGTAGAATTTTACAAGTTTCCATGGTTCTTTTTCTAATGTTGAAGCTTTAATTTGGTCTGTCAAAGTGTCTACTTTAGTTACCAGATCTAATTAGCTAATGTCGATTATCGATTGAAAGTTAGGTATGGTTAGTTCCATGAATTGATCATAGAAAGTTGTTAATTTCTCCATTCAGCTTATAAATGTAACTATAGGCATGAATATTGTGTCAATTATCCCCATTTTGCCTAATGTTAACATCAGGTAAAAGTCGTCGATTCTATTAGCTAGATCTGACAATATTATTTCTATAAATAATAATGCATCGATTAAATGATCCTTAGTTTCTAGTGGACCTATCCTTGCATCTCCTTGAGTAGTTCTATCTAATACGTGTTTTGATGTTCATCATGTATGAAACATCTGATTAACGCTGCTTGGTTTTGTATTATTTGAGAGAATGCAATCTGTTCGTCATAGAGATTGCCTAGATTTTCATTCACGTGTTTCAGATCAGATTCGTTCAATGTTCCAAATAATGATTTAGATGTACTACCTTTGGCGTTAATAAGTCCTCTTTTTGGTCTAAGGTGTAGCAGTATTCGTAGTTCGTCTAATCGTCGTTGGAGATTATTAACCTTTGACTTTATAGTACGGTAGTCTGTAGTTTCACAGTCTGTTTCTTGCTGTTTGCAGTATTCTTTTAGGTTCCGTTTGATGGTATATATTTGTTCCATACTGTCTGTTAATTCTTCTATGCTAAATAATTGTGTAATTTTTGTTTCTGTGTGATATGTGTATGCGGTTTCAATTTCTTCCGTTACTATTTGGCTCTTTCAACCTCTTGAAATATTAGGTCCTTCCCTTTGATCAGTTGCATCTGGAATAATATGGTTTTATTCTATTTCCGTGTACTGTAACTAGTTTATTATATATGAATATAACATAATTAGTGGCTTCAACTTCAAATATCTCGTACGGTCCTAATAATTCCTGATCGAGTTTATTAGCTTCACATTCATTATTCAAAAGTACTAAGTCTCCTTTCTTGTATGTACCTTTAAGTTTGATTTTACCGTCTTGTGAAGCTTTATATTTCTTTTAATTTTTTTCAGTTATTCTTTTCGCGCGTTCTATGTATTCTAGATGTCTTTGTTTCCATAGTTCTACAAATGTGTCTTTAGATAAGTTAGGGGTAATTGTTATAGCAGAAGGTAGATTGGCTCCTCCTTCAAACGTTAATTCAAAACGTGAATAACCTGTTCCAACATGAATCGTGGAGTTGTTTGCCATGCTAACGTGTTTTAGTTTCTCGTCCCATTCATTTTGTTGTTGATCAATATCAGTTCTCAGCATGTCCTTTCACATTGCATGAGCTCTTTCGTGACTACCATTTGCCTGTGGATGATAGCTCGTGGTTTTTATATGCTTTATGTTAAACATGTTTTCGTATTCTGTCATTAATTTACATATGACGTTCTGTCCTTGGTCGGTTAGTATGTGTTTTCGGGAGGAACATATGTATATGTAATGATCTAGGAAGGAGTTTATTACTGATGAAGCTTATTGGTTCGTTAAAGGTATCATCATTAGATATTTTGTTATGCAGTCTTGTATTGCGAGTATAAACTGGATTCCTGATTCGGTTCTAGGTATTGGTCCAATTATGTCGAGTCCTACTTCGTCGCTTGGGCTTTCTGGTGTATCAGTGATGATTGCCTCTTCTCTTGGTCTTACCCTTGTTAGTGTGTTGGTCTGACAGATTTTGCAGCTTCTTATGTATTCCGTTACATCTTTTTCTAAGCTTTTCCAATAATATTTGCTTCTGATAAGTACAATCGTGCGGCTCTCTCCTATATGTTGTTGTAGGTCGTGGGATACCTGTAGGATTTGTTTGACTTCTTCTTGATTAAGTTCCTTAATACGTTCTGCTGCAAATTTTAGATTCTTACCATCATAATATTTCCTCAAGAATCTTAACATTAGTTGCATATTGATCAAGTCCAGTCCCTTGGTGTCTTGATTGCCGAAATATATGTTCTTCTGGTTTTGTTGCAGAGCCACTTTTGCATGTAACTTCAGTAACCAATCTTTTTCGTTATATGGTCCTAGGAGGTCGTACGATACTTGGGTCCAATATGTTTTGTTAGCTTCCAATTTAGTTGGCGTATTCTTGCTTGGTGATGTCTTCCAATGTTCATATGCTTCGAGCAGTTCATCTTCATCATCTATGTTCGTCATGTTTGATGGGCTTCCTAGTTCGTCTCGTAGGGAATCCTCTATTTCCTGTGGAATTATTATATGCATTTTGATGATTTCCTTTTCGTCTTTCACTATTCTCGCCGGGAATAATCGTGATAATCCGTCTGCTACTACGTTATCTTTTCCTCTCTTATATTCGATCACATAGTCATATTCTTCTAGCCTCAATCTCCATCTCATTTGTCTCGATGAAGTATCCGTGATATTTTGTAACCACTTCAATGCCTGGCGAGCCGTTTGTATTATGAATTGTCTTCCGAGTAAGTATTGGCTTAACCTTTTGATCGCCCAAACTGTAGCTAATAGCTCTTTTACCGTGGTAGTATAATTTCTTCCTGCGAAATTCCGGGTACGTGAGATGAAATTGCATGGATTTCCGTCCTGTGAGAGCACTGATCCGAACCCTTCGTTGCTGGCATCCGTAGTCAGTACAAATGTCTTGTTAAAATCCGGGTATTGTAGTATAGGTTGATAGCGTAGTTTATTTCTTAACGTGTTAAATGCTGTTTGCTGTTCTTCATTCCAATGAAAGGGAGATTCCTTTTGGGTTAAGATTGTTAGGGACTTCGCGATTTTGGGGAAGTTTTTAATGAACTTACGATACTACCCTACTATTCCAAGAAATGATTTTACTTTTGTTCTGTTTGTAGAATTAGGGAAGTTTTTCTATTGATTCTATCTTTTAGGGATTTGGATTTGCTCCGTCTTTAGTGATGATGTGTCCTAGGTATTCGAGTTCGGGTTTCAAGAATTCACATTTGTCAGGCGGTATCTTCAGTCCAACTTCCTTCAGTCTGTTAAATACTATCGTCAAGTTGCGATTGTGTTCCCCTATAGTGTTTTCAATTATTACTATATCGTCCAAATATACAAAACAGTGGTTGTCAAAAAGTCCTCGTAATGCGTCGACCATCATTCTTTGGAATGTGGCCGGCGCATTCTTTAGACCGAAAGGCATTCTTTTGTAGTAGAAATGTTCGTCCGTCGCAATGAAGGCAGTGTCCTTTTTGTTGTTAGGGTTCATAGGTATTTCATGGACGCCTAAGAGAGGTCGAACGCACTGAAGAATTTAGTATCTCCTAGGTGGGCGAATATGTCATCGGTTTGCGGATGTGGATAAGCATCCAAATCGGTGATTTTATTTAACTTCCGAAAGTCAATCACAATTCTCCATTTCTGTTAGCCAGATACTTCCAGTTTTTTGGGCACTACCCAGACTGGTGCATTGTAAGGTGAATCAGAATCTTCTATTATTCCTATGTCTAACACTTCTCTAATTTGGATTTGGATCTCTTTTTTTGTGGCATTCCGAAGTTTCGTATGTTTTAATATTGTCAGGTCTGTCTCTTTTTACGAATATGTTGTGTTCGGTTAATGTGGTACAGGGTAAAGGCTCGCTGTCAGTTGAAAAGATGTTATGATAAATGCATATAATTTTCTTAATAGCTTCTCTTATACCTTCTTCTATGTGATCGAGTCTAAGATTGGTCAATATTTCTGTGATTTGGGGATCATCTGAGTCTATTTGGCTGTGGTACTCAATTTGAATATCATGCCTACCATTATTAAAGAAACAAACACGAATAGGTTCATCGTTGTGGTTAAGTACGTGTGTAACTGATCGTCTGCTGGGGACACTCTGCATCGTCGGAGTCGTCTGTAATTCAAAGACATTGTTATTAAGTTGAAGTTGCTTGTTACTGATTGTGTATTGATATTTCTCTAGAAAGGGTAATCCCATTTTTTCCGTCTTCTATCAATAGGAAGTTGTCCTCAACTATTAGTAATTCGTGTGTCTACTGTCTATCTTTTACCCGTACGTAGCTAGAGATTTTGTATTTCGTGGAACCTAATTGAATTATTTTATCTTGTTTTAACTATATCGGGTCTCTAACCAATCCTCCTTTGATGAGATCGGCTTCTGCTCCAGTGTCAATGAGAAATCTTCCTCATCGGTTGGTTCCCGGGAATCTTGCTTCAATGCATCGTAGCTCGCATGGGTTGAAGTGTAATCTTCTAATCTCAGGTTGTTTATTCTTGGCGGAATTTTTCCTGTCTGGACTCCAGGAAAATTTGTTTTCTTTAATAGGCAACACTGTGACATCTGATATCCTATTTCTCCGCAATTTTCGCAGCGTATCGGATTAGTTACTAGTTTATTAGTCTGTGTGCATGACTTTGGTCTCGGATTCCCTCTGTATGCTTGGTTTGGTCTTATCATGGGTCTTGATGATGATGGAAGTCTAAGTATATTCTGGCTTCGTGGCTACTAGCTGAGCTATTTCCACACGCAGGATGCAAATGAAGAATCCTATAGTCTCATGTGTCTCATCTTCCAATGCTGTTCCATGCAGTCGGGTTTCAGTGCTTAGCGTGAATGGCGTACACCAGTTCCCTTAGACTCTGACGAAAACGGTTTTCATAATATTGCACGCTTTCGGTTTGCCTATGCTTCGTCTGTTGCATCCCACTCAGGCTTACCGCTTATGCTGGTTGGTGTCGAAAGCTGTGATCGTAATGCTTCATTTGAATCTTCGTAGGTATTTATGTGATGAAACCTGATGGCCTTCTTTGCTTGACCGACTATTTTTTTTGCTATTATCATCCGTAGAAGCATTGGTTGGTCGAATGTTATTTTTCTTGCGAAGCTTGCCGTTTTGATGAACCCTTCTGCCCCGATATCGTACTCTCCATTCATGTTTTCTACGCTTCGTAAAGCTTTGGTTGGGTCCATCAGTACTGGTTCGTGCCATGTGTTTCTCGTTGGTTGCTGTTCTGTAGGTAGGGCGGATGGGATTGACTTACTTGTTTCATACCCAGTTACGCCAGTCGATGTTGCTTCGTCGTCAGTGAGACTTGGTTCAGTCCGGAGTATGCTTTCCCGTGCATTGATCCCCACAGTGCTTGCGAAATCCAGTAATTCCTGCTGATGGGCTTGGAACTTTACATCTATGCTCTTTACTGCTTCTGTTAGGTTTGATATCGCGGAAGTGTCAGATATAGTTCGCTTAGCGTTAGCCTCTTGTCATGCTTCTAAGCCGCAAATTGACTCTAGCATTCTTCCCACTGGTTTAAGCATGGTTTCATGTCTCGCGAGTATTTTATCTAATGCGCTTTCGGTTATTTGGTCTGTAGACATGTTTGAATGTTTTTTACCACGGTTCACTGCAAGTTCCTTGAAGGTGCGACCTTGATCCGGTTTTCTTCTTGCTCCGTGGAGAAAGTTTTTCCGTTGCTCCTCCGGTGGATTTGCTGGTATTTGCCGTATACTATCCAGGCTGTATCGCCAATTTTGACACGGGGAAATACGTGGCAAGTATTAAAATAAAATATAAACTGGCGGGTCTTCAACCTTGCTGGAAGTGCCCCCCTTCTAGTAGAAGCTAGGCTTCATATATTAATACTTATTCCGTAAAATAAGCGTAATACAGATATTGAATTGCTTTAAATATTTAACACGTGTTTTCAGGATAGCTATACGAATGTAGAAACGTGCCGTTTGAAGTATAACGAAAAACCGCTTTATTCGTTTGTGCTCGGATTTTATATTACAATTTTCTAGTTGAATGACGGTTTCTAGTCATGTGTGGTAAGATCTAGGCTGATTTTGCTACTGTCTGGGCGATTCGTCCGGTGATGCGTTGGCTGGATTTTGGCTGGCGTCACAATGTCATAAACGTACCCTCAGTTAATTCCACACGCTCATTTACTACGGAATACAATTTCTTGGAATGAAAGTTGAATATTTCAGGAGGGCACTAACATATCATAACAGCCAAATACAGTATGTATAAGTAAATGGAGAACTGGGAAAGTTGCATATGGTACAAGATCAAGGTTATTGAAATTAACGAAGACCATCTACTAGTGTCGCTCCGATCTATCGATCGCAACTGCAAGATGTCGCCAGACGTGTCGATCTGGCATCAAAGTTACGTATACAGACCAACGTAAAATAACAAGATGAAGTATCAAAATTTCGTTATAAACGTAAACTCTTCTAATTACAATGACACTTTTACAGAGATATACAATCTTTTAATCCTAAAAGTGAAAACATTGATAAAAATCAGAAATACTATAACAGTAAACTACAGTATGTAGGAATAAATATAAAATCTGGAAAAAAATGCGTACGGTACAATATCAAGTTAAACGAATGGAACAAAGACCATCCACTAGTACTACGCGGAACTGCCGTGCGGAACTACAAGACTACTCCAGCCGTGTCGCAACGGAAACGTAGGTACGTATAGAGACAACCATACAGAATAACAATAAGTTCAAGAAAATATTGTCATATACGTACACCCGAATAATTCCAGAGACACTTTACTAAGAAGTAGAATGTTTAAACTAAGTTTTGAAAAGTTACGATGAAATCGGCAATGTCGTATCAGTAAATTACGGTATGTATATATAAATCAACGTCTGGGAAAAACCGCATAAGGTGCAACATCAAGGTTAGAGAAATTAACGAAGATCATACAGTAGTGCCCCACCGTTCTGCCATATGCAAAGGCAAAAAACCGCCATTCGTGTCGCTCTGGCAGCATAGGAATGTATACAGATATTCATATAAAATAACATTAAGTTAAACAAGATATTGTCATAACGGGACATTCAACTAATTCCAAAGGCACATTTACTATAAAATACAATTTTTTAAACTTAAAATTGAAAATATTGAAAGAAATCGGAAATAGCATAAGAGTATATTAGAGTACACATAAATATATGGATGAGAAGGAAAAAATTCATACCACACAAAATCAAGGTTAAGGAAATAAACGAAGACCATCCAGTAGTGCTTCTCCGATCTGCCGTAAGCAACTACACGACCTCGCCTGTCGTACCGCTCCGACAGCGTAGGTACGTATTCAGACAACCGTGTCAAATGACAACAAGCTTAACAAAATATTGTCATAAACATAAACTCCACTAGTTCAAAAGGCGCGTATAATAAGGAACACAAATTTTAATATTAAAAGCGAAAAATTTTGAAATGAGTCGAAAATGCCACAACAGTAAATTGCAGAATGTATAAATAAACGAAAAATTGGGAAAATATGCATACGCTTCAAAATCATGATTAATGAAAATAACGAAGATCTTACAGTCTAGTAGCTGCGACCCACCAAACGCAACTACAAGGATACTCCATTCGTGTCTCTCCAGAAGCGTAGGTATGTAAACAGACAATCATACAATACAGCAACATATTCAACAAAACATTGTCGTAAACGTAGACTTAACTAATTCAAGAGATACTTTTACAGAGAAATACAATTTTTTAAACAAAAAATGCAAAATTTAGGGCAAAATCGGAAATATCATACAGTAAATTACAATATGTATAAATAAATGGTGGACTGGGTGAAAACGCATGCGGTACAATATCACGGTTGGAGAAAGTAAAGAGGTTCCTACAGTAGTGTCGCTCCGATCTAGCGATTGCACATGGAAGACCACTCCAGCCGTGTTGATTCGGAAGCGTATGTAAAATTATTGTCGTGTAATGTAACAATAAGTTTAACAAAATATTGTCATAAACGTACACACAACTGATTCCATTGCCACTTTAACACAGAAATACAGTCTTTTAAACTAAAAATTGGACATATTGGTAAAGACAGAAAATGTTATGACGGCAAATTACACTATGCATAAATAAATGGTGGATTGGGATGAAATGCATAAGGTACAAAATCCAGGTGAATGAAATTAATGAAGACTATCCAGTAGTGTCGATCCAATCACCCGAACGCAACAACAAGACCTCTCAAGCCGTGTCGCTCCGGAACCCATTGTACGTATACAATCAATTATATAATCTAACGAAGAAATTAACAGAATATTGATATAAACGTACACTGAAATAATTTCAAGGACACTTTTCCTATAGAATAGAATCCTTTAAGCTAAGAATTGAAGGTTTTGAAGTCAATCGGAAATATGACAACAGCAAATAACAGCATGAATAAATAAATGGAAAACTGGTATAAAATGCATACGTTACAAAATAAAGGATAATGAAATTAACGGAGACCATCCAGCAGTGACGCACCAATCTGTCGTACGCTACAATAAGACCACGCCGATCTTGAAACACCGACAACGTAGGGACGTGTACAGGCAATCATATAAAATAACAATAACCTTAACGAATATTGTCATAATCGTACACTCAACTTATTCCAAAGACATTTTTACTATCAAATACAATTCTTATACACTAAGAACTGAAGGCTTTGATAAAAATTGAAATCATCATAGCAGTAAATTACAGTATGTATAAATAAATGGAAAACTGGGGAAAAATTCTAAGGTACAATATCAAGGTTAAATATATTAACGAAGGTCATACAGTTGTGCCTCTCCTTTCTGCCGTAAGCAACTATAAGGCCTCGCCAGTCACGTCGCCCCGAGATCGTAGTTACGTATACAGACATATAGAATAACAAGATTAAGTAAAACTGTCATAAATGCAAGCACAAGTAATTAAAAATACACATTTACTTAGAAATACAATTTTTGAAATTAAAAACTGGATATTATGAAAAAAATCGAAAATATCATAACAGCAAATTGCCGCATGTAGAAATAAGTAAGATACCGCGAATGAATTCTTACGGCACAATGTTAAGTATAAAGAAGCTAACAATGTCCATAGAGTATTGTCGCTCTGCTCTACCCAGCGCAACTACAAAACGTCGGCAAACGTGACGCTCCGGCAGCGACTGCTCGGATAAATACAATCATTTAAGATAACAGTGACATTGACAACATATAGTCACGAACCTACACTCAATTAATTCCAAAGGCACTATAACTTGAGAAATACAATTCTTGACTAGAAAACATGAAAATTGAGAAAAAAAATCAGAAATATAATACATTAAATTACAGCATGCATAAGTAACTGGATGACTGTGAAAAAATGCATACGACAGCGTATCAAGGTTACAGAAATTATGGAAGACAATCAGGTAGTGTCGCTCCCATCCACCGAACGCAACTG
Organism: Euglossa dilemma; assembly: GCA_002201625.1. Taxonomy (NCBI): domain Eukaryota; kingdom Metazoa; phylum Arthropoda; class Insecta; order Hymenoptera; family Apidae; genus Euglossa; species Euglossa dilemma. Next base: position 72,896 of record NIJG01000361.1, read on the forward strand.
CAAGACGAATTCAGTCCTGCTGCTCCAGCAGCGTATGTACATATGGAGACAATCACATAGAATAACAATGAATTTAACCAAATGTTGTCATATACGCACATTAAACTGACTCCAAAGGTACTTCTCTCATAAGGTACAATTTTCGAAATTAAGAATTAGAAATTTTGAATAAATGGAAAATAATATAACAGTAAATATAGGTGAATATAAATAAATTTTAGACTGGGGAGGATCGCATACGATACTGTATCATTGTCAAAGTAATTAACAAAGACCATCCAGTAGTGCCGCTCCGATATTCCGAGCGCAACTACAAGACCACTCTAGTCGTGCCGCTCCGGGGATACTGGTACGTATGCAGACAAACATATGAAATAGATACAAGCATAACAAAGTATTGTTCTAACCGTAGACTCAACTTATTCCAAAGACACTTTTACTGGGAGACACTATTCTTGAAACCATAAACTGAAAATTTTGAAGAAAGTCGGAAATACCATAACAGTAAATCAAAGTATGTAGAAATGGATAGAAAACTGAGAAAGAATGCATACTGCACAACATTACGGTTAAAGCAATTAACGTCGTCAGTACAGTACTGTTTCTGCGATATACCGAACGCAACTACAGGACCACTCCATTCGTATTGCTCCGGAATCGCAGGTACATGCACGGAAAATCGTATCAAATAACATATAGTTTACCCAAATATTGTCATAAAAGCACCTGTCCTGTTATTCCGAGTGTCAAATCAGGTATTCCGAGATGCAATCCGATGCAGAGCATTGGCAACAGACAGGTTAATTCAGGATATGAATATTAACGTAGATATTCAAACCGTTGTAGAACGTTACCAACTGGTATAGAGTCAAATCCTTTACCGAACACCTTGCCCTCAGAGAAACTAACCCGCTATGCCGGGAGTGTAGCTTCGTCTTCAGAGAAACAAATTGGTATATATTTTAGTGACTAGCACCATAATTTCATGTTTTGAATAAGAAGATCAACGGGCTGACCGTTAGAGAATGTTACAACATTCATTGCGAGTCGAAAAGCTGCGTCAATCCATGCAACTGATCTGTGCTACCGAGAGTCAAACCAAGTATGCCGGGAGTTATTCCACTGTAAAATATTAGCAGTAGTCACCTAAATCCACCCTACGAATAGTAACGTAGGGAGTCAAACCTCTGGCGCATGTTACCACTTGGTGTTGAATCAAAATTGTAACAGAAGACCTTATGTTCCGAGATCCTTCCCCGCTGTAGCGAGAGTACAATTCCGTGTTACGTGAAATAAATTGGTGATCATTGTATCTAATGGATAAAGCAGTTTCAAGCATTAATGGCAGAATTGGTACTCAGACAGATCGATAACGTTACCACTAATTATAGAGTCAATCATTTTATCGTAGACCTTAACCTCTGACAACACATCACGCTGTAGCGAGAGTCTCACGTAGTGTACACGGTAACTAATTTGTGGACATGAGAGCGAATGGTCTCCTCAGTTTCATGCATGCGTAGTAAAACCAAGAGTCAGCCCCGTGGAGAAGGTTAACAACATCTATGAGAGTGGAACAGCAATGTCAATAGCCTCACCAATCCTGTTATACCGAGAGTCAGACTAGGACTTCTGGGCGACAATCCGCAGCATAGGGTTGCCAATAGGCACAGTAATTCTTGGCGTGAATGTCAATATCGCAACGTTTAGGGCGAACATCTGCGCAAATTCTATAACTTCAGTTGTTTGCAGCAAATACACTCTCATTCATTGTATTAAATTTTTCGCTAAGTAATTTTGTATTCTCCCGATAGAGGACATAATTGTATTATGATGTACGGAAAGTAATTTCAATTTTTCCAGGCAGAGGACGTAAATGTACAATTTCGCAGCCAACGTCACAATTAAGCCGTATAAGGAGAGAGCGAAATTACATTCAGAAGAATCCAATAATTGCAAGTATCCTGTCGCTAAAACATTGAAATTTCTGGCTTGCATCGTGCTTCGCAAGTGAACTTGGCGCTTCCTGTGGGAATTGAAAGTCATGAAAATGACTTGTATGTATGCGTTACTCAGGCTAATTTCGCGTCATTGGAATCTATTTGCGAGCTCAGTCCGGGGAACTATAAAAATTGTTACACAGACTGCGTATTTCTCTCCACATCTGATTATTTCAGTAGATTGCATCAAGTATAAACTCATTCATAGTATTATACTTATCTGAAAGCAGTTATTTTTTTCCAAACGGAAGACCAAACATCATTAGTACGTTAGGAAAGTAATTTCGTTGATTCCGAACACATGACGTAAATGTATTCTATTACATATAACATATCATTTAAACCGCATGTAAAAAATGAAACGAAATTACTCTGTACAAACCAATAATAACACGTAATATGTGACTGAGACGCTGAATTTTCTCCCGTGATTCGTTACTTTGACCGGGAATTTCTATTCCAATACTTCCTTGACAGTTGCTTGCATCAAATATACACGCAATTATTGCATTCGGTTTTTTGGAAAGTAATATCGTTTATTCTGGTTAGAGGATCTAATTGTGCTAGCTTGTTTGAAGGTAAGCTTCGCTTCATCCTAACAGGTGACGTAAAGGTATTCTTTGTCAGCCATCGTCACACTGAAGCAGCATGAAAAGCATGATATTACATTCCAATGAAACCAGTTACATCACGTATTCTGACGCTGAAACGCTGAAATTTCTCGTTTGAATCGTGCTTCGCAAGTGAATCGCGGGTTTGGAAATGGAAATTGAAATTCATGTAATAATGAGATACTGACGTTGATTTTGTACCATTGGCACGTATTTGGACGCATAGAGCTGCAGCACAATAATATTCGTTACCTTTACTGTGAGCTTATGCCAAAGTCCGATCACTTCTGTCTCTTTCGTCAAATATATACCAATTCATTGTATTAGGTTTTTTAGAATGTGATTTCGTTATTTCGAATTGTATTACCCTGTTCGGAACGTAATTTTCATCATCACAATTAAGCCGCACGAAGAAAAGAGCAAGGTAAAATTACACAAACCAATTATTACTCGAACACTGATGCTGAAACGAGGAAGTATCTCAATGTACTCGTGCTTCGCATGTGAATAGCGTTTGCCGTGGGGATCAAATGTCACGTAACTATGCGATACTCGCTTTGATTTCACATCATTTGGCCGTGTTTGCGAGCATAGAACCAAGAAAATACAAAAATCGATAAATTGATGGTACACTTGTGTCGGAATGCGTTGATTTCAGTCGTTCGCATGAAATATGCAGTCATTCGTTGTATTTGTGTGTTCGGAAAGAAATTTCATTTTATCCCGATAGAGGACATATATGTACTATATTGATCGGAAGGTAATCCCTCTATCATATTCTATTTTTCTTTCGAACAGCGGATGTAAATGTATTTTTTCACAGACAAATTCACAGTTAGAACGCATTGGATGAAACGAAATGACTGTCCGATGAACTTTCTGTAACATCTATTGTGATGCAGATATGCAGAAATATCTCGCTTCCAACGCGCGACGAAAGAGAATCGCGCGCTTGCGATTAGCATAAAAGGACACGTAAATTTGAGTTATGACGATTTCGCAATATTGCAACGTATTGGCTTAACGGACAAACTGTAGAAATCGTTGCTTTGACAGCGAATATTTGTACAAATCCGTTTATATCAGACGTTTGCTTCAAACATATAGGCATTTATTGTATTGGGATTGATGTAAGGTTATTTTGTTTTTTCCCTATAGAAGACTTAAATTAGTAAGCTTGTTCAGAAGGTAATTTCGTTACTTCCCCACGCAGGACCAAATTGTACTATGACGTTCAGAAAGAAACTTCGTTCCATCCCGATTGAGGCCCTAGTTATAGTACGCTGTCCGGAAAGTAATATCGTATACCCCCGACGGCGAACATAGTTGTATTTTGCTGCGAGGTATGTAGTTTCTATTCTTGCGAAGAGAGTAAGTAAATGTATTTGTTCGCAGTCATATTCACAATTATGCCGCATGAGAAATAACGAAACGACCTTCCGAAAAACACAATAATAACAAGTACTTCTACGCTGAGGCGCTGAAATATATCGCTCGATTTGTGATTCGCTAGTGAACTATGCATTTGCCCGTAGAACCAAATGGCACGTAATTATGCAATACACGTGAACATTTCGCATCGTAGGAACGTATTTGCGACCGTACAGCAGAGAAACTATAAGAATCGTTACATTGCTAGCGAATACCGGTCCAAATCCGTTTATTTCAGTCGTATAAATGAAGTATACACTATTCATTTAGCGAATTAGGCCTTTCGGAAAGGTATTTGGTTTTATCCCGACTGAGGAAACAGTTGTGCTACGTTGCGCGGAAAGAAATTTCGTATCTTCGGAACACAGGTCGCAAATGTATTCTTTCTGAGTAAACATCACAATTAAGTGGCTTGAAATAAAAGGAAATTATATTTCGAATAGTGCAATAATAACATGTATTCTGATGCTGATACGCTAAAATTTCTCGTTCGAAGCATTTATCGCAATGGAACCGCGCGATTGCGGTAGGAATCAACTGCGACGTTAAACATGCGATATACCCGTTCATTTCGTTTTTCCGACAGAGCATCTAATTGTATTTGGATATTCCCAATGCAACTTCGTTTTTTCCGTACAGAGGAAGCAAGTCTAATATTTTGCAGGACATTCCGCAATTACTACGAGTGAAGAAGAGAAACGGAATTATTTTGCATACAACCAAATAATAGCTCGTATTCTGACGCTGAATAACTGAAATTTTGCGCTTGAATCGAGATTCGCATGCGAATGCCGCGTTTAGGATGGGAGGAAAAAGTCATGTATGTATGAGATACTCACGTTTAATTCGCGTCAATGGGACATATTTGCGCAGACAACCAACGAAAGTCGATACGATGACAGCGAATTTCTGCCCACATCTGTTTATTTCTGCCGTTGGCATCAAACATAAATTCATACACTTTATGAGGGGTTTCGGAAAGTAATTTCATTACTTCACTATACAGGACTTAATTGTATTACGTTGTACGGAAAACAATTTCGTTTCTTCCCATGAGAGGACTTCATTGCATATGGTTATTCAGAACATTAGTTTGCTTCTCCCAAACTGACGACGTAAATGTATTCATTCGCCGAGGTGTATGCAGTCAAGCAGCATGAAAAAAATAGAAATGAAATTACTTTCCCGACAACCATGTCACGTATTCCGAAGCGTAATCACTGAACTTCTAAGTCGAATCGTGCATCGCAAATGAATCGCGCGTATATGAATAGACCCAGGTGCCACACGTAGGTATATTATACACAAACGATGATTTCGCATCCGAATAACTTATATGAGCGCAGACAACTGAGAAATTATGAAATATAATACTTTGTCAGCGAACTTCTGTCCACGTGCATTGATACGAGAGGCCTGTATTAAACATCCACTCATTCGTTATATTAGGTTCCGAAAGTATTTTCGTTTCTTCCTAACAGAGGACCCATTTTTTTCTGCTGGTAAGTAAAGTTATTTCCTTTCTTCCGAGCAGAGGACGTAAATGTATTCTTTCGCAGCCTGCGTTACAATTATGCCGCGTGAAGGAGAAGAACGAAATAACATTGTACAAGCCAACAATGACACGTACTCTGACTCTGAAACGCTGAAATTGCTCACTTGACTGGTGCTGGGTAAGAGAATCGCGCGTTTGCAATGGGAATCAAAAGTTATGTAGATATTAGATACTGACGTTGATTTCGCAATCACTGGAAAGCATATGCGCTCGTAGAGCAGAGAAACTGTAGAAGCCGTTAATTGTCATTGAATATCCGTCCAAATCTGTTGATTCTGTGGTTTGGAGCAATTATGCACTCATTCATTGCATTATGATTTCCGGATGGATATTTAGTTCGTTCCGGAATCAAGACCTAATTGCATTGGACGGGTTGGAAAGCAATCTCGGTTAAAACCGATGGTGGACCTGATTGTATTAGGTTACACGGAATGTAATTTCGTCTCTTCCGAGCACAGGAAGTAAATGTATTACTTCGTAGGCAACATCGCAATAAAGCCAAATGAAGAGAAGGAAGGAATCAACTTCCGATCAACCAAATAATAACACGTATTCTGATCCTGCAACGCTGAAATTTCTAGATCCAATAATGATTCGAAAGCGAATTGTACGTTTGCGATGGGAATCGTATGGTACGTAAGTATGCGATACTCACGCCAATATCGCATAATTAGAACTAATTTGCGTGCATATGGCATAAAAGCTGTAAACAACGTTACCGTGACAGCGATTTTCTGTCCTATCCAGATTATATCAGTCGATAGAATCAAATATACATTCATTTATTTTATTAGGTTTTTCGGTATGTAACTTCGTTTACCTCGATAGACGACCATATTGTATTTGCTTGTTCAGAACGTAATTTGGAGTTTCCCGAACAGACGACGCAAATGTATTCCTTCTCATCGGACTTTACAATTAAGACGGGTGAAAATAGAGCGAAATTACTTTCCGATCAACACAGTAATAACGCATATTCTGACGCTGAAACGCTGAAATTCCTTTATTGAATCATGCTTCATATGTTCATCGCGCGTCTGCGATTGGAAACAAGAGTAATGTAAATATGCGACACCTTCGATGATTCCGCATCATTGGAAGATATTTTTCTGCATATGGAGGAGAAATTATAAATATCGTCACATCGAAAGCGAATTTCATTCCAAATCCGGAGACTTCAGTGGTTTATTAAATCCGCGCTCGTTCACTCCATCTGGTTGTTCCGATTGAAATTTCAATTTTTCGCGGTAGTGGATCAAATTGTATTTGGATGCCACGAATATGATTTAGTTTCATACAGGAAGAGGGCCATAGAGCGCAAGGTTGACCGTAATGTTATTTGGTTTTTTCCGAACAGTAGAAGTAAATGTACTTTTTCTCAAAACTTACTTTTTCTTTTTCAAAGAAGAAAACGAAATTGCATTCTGATCAGCCCAATCATAGCATGTACTCTGACCCTGAAAACCTGATACTTCTCTGTTGAATCGTGCTTCGTATGTGTATCTCGCGTTTGTTATTCGAATCTAATGTCACGTAATTATGCGATAGTTACACTTATTATAGATGATTGGACCGCATTTGCGTACAGAGTTCGTAGAAACAATGGAAATGGTTGCCATGACATCGAACTTCTGCCCAAATCCGTATAATTCAGTTGTTTGCATACAATATGCTCTCGTTGAATATATTTGTTTCTTCAGAATGTAATTTCGGGTTTTCTCAATAGTGGTTCTAATTGTATTAGTCTGTCCCGCAGGTAATTTCGTGTTTTCCGAACGGAGGACATAATTTTATTAGGAAGTAATGAAAGTAAGTTAGATTCCTCCGATCAGAGGACGTAAATGCATTCTTCGTCAGCCAAACTTACAATAGAGCCTCATGAAGAAAAACAAAGAAATTACTTTCCGAGCATACCAATGATAACACCTATGCCACCGCTTAAATTCTCAGATTTCTCATTTGATTAGTTTTATGCAAGTGAAGCGTGTTCGCAATGGGAGTCGAAAGTCACGTAACTATGCGATACCCACGATGATTTCGCACCATTGGAATGTGCACGCGCTCATATAGCGAAGAAACAACAAGAATTTTTCTGTCCAAATCCGCTTCTTACAAGTAATAACAACACGTGCGTTGACGCAGATGAGCTAAATTTTATAATTGGTATGGTATCCCAATCGAATCGCGCGTTTGCCATGAGATTCAAATGTCTGGTGGAAATGCTATACCCGCATTTATTTTGCATCATTGGGATGTATATGCGAGCAAGGGGTGCTGAAACATTAAGAATCGTTACTCTGCCTGCGAATTGATCTCCCAATACGATTATTCCAGACGTAAGCAACAAATAAACACTGATTCCTTGTAGTTTTTTCGAAAGTAATTTCGTTTTTTGTCAATGGAGGACCTGATTGTAATTGTTTGTTCGGAATGTAATATCGTTTTTTCCGATCAGTGGAAGTGAATGAATTTTCTCACAGGCAACTTCACAACTAAACCGCATGAAAAAGGAAAGAAATTACTTTCCACAGAATTCAATGAAAATACGTATTCCACTGCTGGAACGCGGAAATTTCTCGTTAGCGCTGTGTATCACAGTCGAATCGCGCGATTTGCGATGGAAATCATGTGTCACGTTAAATATGCGATTCTCACGCAGATATTGCACCACTAGGACGTATTTGTACGCATACCGCAAAGAAACTGTAACAATCGTTCCTTGATAGCGAGTTTCTATCCAAAGCCGTTTGTTTCATTCGTTTGCATCAAGTATACCCTCATTCATCGTATTGTTTTTCGGAAAGTAGTTTCGTTTTTCCTCGCTATAGGATCTTCTTGAATAAGCTTGATTGGACCGAAATTTCGCTCCGTCCATACAGAAGACATAAATGTATCCTGTCGCAGCCAACTTCACAATTATGCCGCGCTAAGAGAAAAGAAACGAAATTACTTTGAACATGCGAATAATGGTGCGCATTCTGATGCGGAAACGCTGAAATATCTCATTTGAATCATGCTTCGGAATTCAATCACGTGTATGCGATGGAAATCAATAGTCATATGAATATATGATGCCCACGTTGATTTCGTATCATTGGAAAATGTACCGGAGCATACAGCGATCAAACTATTAGAATCGTTACATAGTCATCGAATTTCTGTCCAATCCCGTCGATTTCTGTAGTATGTATCAAATCTCCATTCACTCAATGTGAAATTATCCAAAAGAAATTTCGATTCCTCCTGTCGAAACGCATTACCATTTTCGGTTGCCCGGAGCATAATTTCATTTTTACCAGACGAGGGAAACGAGAGCAATAGTTTGTTGCTTAAGCAATTTCGTTCCTTCTGGACGCATGGAGTAAGTGTAAATGCGTAGCGAAAAAATTTGACAATTATGCCACATGAAACGAAAACGAAACTGCATTCTGACGCAGAATCTATACAATTTCTCGATTTCATCGTGCTTGGCATGTGAATCGCGCCATTACCATGGGAGTAATAACTCATGTAAATATGAGGTACTCCTATTGTGCGTTTGCCATGGGAATCAAATGTCGGGTAGAAATACAATACTCGCGTTTATTTCACATTTCTGGGACGTATTTGCGCACACAGAGCGGTAAAACGATGCGAATCAATACTTTGACGGGGTATTTCTGTCCACATTCGTATGCTTCAGTCGTTTTATAAAATATACAGCGATTTATTGCACTCGGTTTTTCGGAAAGTAATTTCGTTTTTCACGATGGGGGACCAATTGCATTATGTCCTTGCATGTGAAATTTCGGTTCATCGCGGAGGAGGATATAATTATGTTTGGTTGTTCGGAAACAGATTTCGTTCTTTCAGAACTGAGGAAGTAAATGTAATATTTCACAGAGTACTTCACAATTATGACGCATCGAAAGAAAAGAAATCTGTTTCCCGATCAGCCAATAATTAGACGTATTTTGACTCTGAATCGCTGAAATGCTTTGGCTGAATCATGTATCGCAAGTTAATTGCGAGTTTGCAATGGGAACAAAATGTCACGTAAATGTGCGATACACACATTAATTTCGTATCATAATAATGTAGTAGCGCGCATACAACAGGGAAATTAGTCGCTTTTGATTAAAACCATTTTATTTCTCGCATGCTTCTGCCCACGAGGTATATATTCCGCGTCCGAGTATTAAGCATTATGGAGGGCTGTCACCCAGGCCACCGCCATGTACGTGATCACTTTGGAGTAGCGAGGAGTTGAATATCCGATAAACACCGTCAAACACGCATATCACGGAACCATTTCTCCCGGAACACAAAACATTCACCACTGAAACTGAGATCCGCAAAACGCCACGAGATATGTCCGTACTGCACGGAGTCGCACGAGGGAGTGCACCGACACCTAACCAAATTCTCTCCCGGTACATACTACGCAGACCAATCCAACCGCCCACTTAGTTTATTTATATCTGGCATGCAATAATTCTGGTAAGTTATTTCCTATTATTGTTTTATTTCTTCATGTCCGAATCATGTATGCCCGAGTACGGTTTCTAACCCAAACCCGAGTGCGCAACCAAAACTTACATACAACGTCACCCGCCCTTTGCAAGGCAAATCAATACATTTGCACATTTACGGTTTATATTGTGGGCATTTAATGACTGCTAATTTCCGAACACCTAACCCGCTGTAGTGAGAATCGAAAATAAAATCCCGGGATATAACTTAATGTACAAGGTAGCTACGCACCCATTATTTTAAAATACGTGTGGCAAAGTCGAGAGTTAAACTGTTCTAGAACCTTACCACATCACGTGAGAGTTTATCCGCTAAGTAAATAACTTCACCAATCCCGTTATTCAAAGGGTCAAACCAGCAATTCCTGGAGACAATACAATGTACAGTATTGGCAATATACATATAAATGCACGGTATGAATATTCAAGCAGAGCAAACCATTGTAGAACGTAACCCATTATTGGTATAGAGTCATACTTTTTACAGAAAGGCTTTCCTTCCGAGAACCTAATCCGCCGTATTTGGAGCATAACTTCGTATCCAGAGAAACACGTTAGAATACATTTTCGTGACGGGCACGTTAATTTTATGTATGAATTGGAAGATCTCTTGTCAACCCGTTCCACAACGTTAACACCTTTGAGAGACGCACAGCTAATTCAATAGCAACACATATCCTGTGATTCCGAGAGTCAATCCAGCTATACCGGGAGTAAATCGGATGAAAAGTATTGACAATAGACACCTTATTTCACGGTATGAATATTAAGGTATAGAGAAATATCAGTCGGTTTATCTCAATAACCGGTCAGGTTCTCGAAAGGAGTATGCCTTCGGTGACAAATTTGACCCATGAAGGGAACTTATGTCGGCTACCTCCGTATGGCAACGTAGCGAAATGAAGCTTCGTCCATTGGTCTGCATATAAGAACGGACGCCGCTCTGCTGGATCGTAGTAACGAAAGCTGACGCCACCGGCAAGAAATATCTGCCCTGAGGTGGAAGCTTGAGGCGCTCAGAATGCAGTTGGCTGCCGCAGAGGACCGCGCTGCAGCTTCCGCCGCAACTACTGGTGCCTCGAGACAAGTGGCAACGAGTGTGGTAGCCCGTAGAACGAAAATCAGCCACGTAGTGGAAGAGCCAGAAGACGACCGCGATCTGGATTTCTGTCGGGACGTCACGTGTGGCCCCACCCACCTAGCCTAGCGAACAGACCACCCGCCGGATAGGTGACGCCTGCGCCCATGATGGAGTGGGCCATGGTGATGGGCAGAACCACGGAAGCAGATCG
>NIJG01000361.1:85171-95607 GCA_002201625.1 Euglossa dilemma
CGGGTACAAGCGCTGGAGGCTCGTCGGTTCTAGCTCTTCAAATGTATAGAGGGTTGTAAGGCCAGGGCACGATGGCCGACCAGCACAGATAGAGCAGCGGCCTTCTTCAGATGCGGGGGACAGGAGCATTATGTGGATGGGTGTCTCGCACCGCCACTCAAGTGCCTGGTCTGCGCCGCCCAAGGCTTGGAGGCTGAACACTGAACTGTAAGGCCTGCTCTTCTCCCACATCGATGAAGACGAAGAGTACAACAGCGAGGACAGCAGGAAGTGGAAAGGATCCAAGAACGACAGGAGCGGCGGCGGGCCTGGAAGAGAGCATGGACATGGTCTTGAATTCTACATCCTCCAAACCAATATCAAAAATAATACAACGTTACTAGATCTTTTAGCATAGTCGCTCGCGTGGTTAGACATCGCCATGGCTGTGGTTGGAGAGCCGTTCAGCGTACCGGCCATGACAATTGATTCGACGACCTTCACGGTATGGTCGCGGCGGTGTTGTGGGCAACCCCGGAACTCCTAGGCCACACTGCTACATCGAGTGGTGAGACATGTCCTGGCGTTCTGTGGACACCTGGTCCTACATGCGAACGGCATTTGCATGAGAATAAGATAGCGATATCGTCGCATTTATCCCAGTCGGTACTCATCCTCGGAGATGATAACACCCACGCATCGGCACGGAGCTCACCGAGGCCGAACGCGAGGGGCGTGGTGTTCCTCGACTGGGCAGCCAGATAGGAGCTCCGGGACTCTTCCAACACATGCGCGAGGAAGACAGGGCATGTCCATCGTAGACTTGTCCTATTCCTCTCCTGCTCCCTTGCAATGAGTGAAGCGTTGGAGAGTGGCCTGAGAGGTAAAAAACCCGAGCATCCCCATCGGACAACGTGTACTGGAGCCCCCATGGGTACTAGACATAAACTGGAAGATCAGCAGCGAAGCGATGGCAGATTGGACGACACGACGTGAACACTGTTTTAGCCGCGGCACATGTGGAGTTATGGCCGTCCTGAACGCTTGAAGGCCTCGATCCCTAGGATGGCGCAGAATGGCTCCACGATGCAATGACGGCAGCGTGCGACAGGACCATGCCACGGGCCGAAGCAAGGCCGAAAACGTAGCTGTGCTTGTGGGAACAGGAGCTCGCAGTTCTGCGCGAGCGCGTAATTTTCGCGCGATGCCGATGACCCCGTGCCCGTCGCAGAAACACAACATCAAATGAAGAGGAGGCCACGTAGCGCAGGGAGTACAGACGGTCCAGAATGTCGCTCGGGCTAAGTCCCGGAGATGGCACGACCTTCTGCGGAAGTTCTACGGCGACCCCTGCGGACGGCCTTACCGGATCGTACTAGGGAAGCTAAGGGTATAGGTCGCTCCGCTGACAGAGAGAATGGACCCCGCCTTCGTACGGCGTGTCATCTACACTCTGTTCCCGACGGCGTCCAGGAAGACGGACAACCTTGAAGTCAGCAGGGAGGAACTGGAGCTACTGGCATGGAAACTCGCAGCGAATGAGACCGCACCGGGACCGTATGTTATTCCGGGTCGGGCGTCGGCGCTAGTCTAGGGTGCACTATGTGACAGGACAATGCAGCAGCTGAACGAATGCCAGCAGAATTGTAAGTTCCCATAATCTGGAAGCTGGTGTAAGTTGTTTTGTTCAAGGCGCAGGGTAAGACCCTCGTCTCCCCCACGGCGTACCGGTCCACCGCCAGTTCCCCAGGCTGGGAAACTCCTCGAGCGGGTGCTGGCAATCCGTTTGACGGAGCAGCTACTAGGGGTGGGCCCAGATTTGCGTGACAAACAGTACGGTTTCCGGCGATGACGATCCACGTTCTGTGCCGTCAGGAGCGTCTGTTCCCTGTCGGAGGTGGATGTACAGAACGGTGGTGTCGTGTTGCTGGCGAGTTTGTCGCTCTCCGCCATTACCACTAGGATGGCGACGGAGAAGAGGTTATGGCGAAGGATGTCTGCATTTTGCGAACAAGTGATGCTGCACAAGTAGGCCGCAGAATGGGTAAGCGTGGAAGTGGCTCCTATTCGCATGGAAGAATGCGGCGGCGAGCGCGTCGTGAGTTCGCCACTACGCCGGCTGGGAACTAACCCAGAGTGTAGGGCCCAGGTGGATGGAATTGCGAGATAATCTCGATCCTACGATAGCTAGCCGCCAAGTCGATACACTGGTGATTGGGTGGGGGCCCGACTCTCTCGGAGGCCGCTGTCGAGAGGGTCGGCATCGCGTAGTGATGGCGCGGGGCCGTTAAAGGCACGAGAAGGATGCGTACCAAGCAGGAAAGTATACCATAGAGGAGCTTGGACTACGTGCTCGTCGTGGGCGCCACTGGAAGACCGTGGTGATTGGGTGGGGGCCCGACTCTCTCGGAGGCCGCTGTCGAGAGGGTCGGCATCGCGTAGTGATGGCGCGCGGCCGTTAGAGGCACGAGAAGGATGCGTACCAAGCAGGAAAGTATACCATAGAGGAGCTTGGACTACGTGCTCGTCGTGGGCGCCACTGGAAGACCGTGGTGACCAGCGCCTTACTGCCCCGTCGCTAGTTAGACTAGGGAATTTCATGATGAACGTATAGTATGGCCGGTTACATAGCGTCAGGGTCGGCTAATAAATTACATCCCAGTTATTCCATCAACAAGCCATACGATCATCCATGACATATCGCCGAGAATATTAGCGATACAAGTTAAGTATAGCCATTACCTTCAACCAGGGATATAGCAATACCGGGCCCGACACGCGGAGCTGTTCTCTGTACTTAATCTGCGCTGTTTATGGCAGTATCTCGTAAATGGCCTATTCCTTCGCGGATCGTGTAATAAATAGCATCGAATTCTCGAAGCCTTGAAAAGCAATATCGCGGGGTAATATGTCGGGAACCTCTAGCGTTCCGTTCACTCGATGCCAGGCGTCGTATTTCGGGCGACGGAACGATCCGAAAGAGGACGGGGTGTAGACCGGAAAGGAACACACCGTCGGGCACATAATTCCCCGACGCCAAGTCCGAACGTACGACGAACAGGCTGGTAAATCTTCGCCGCGAGGCATAGGTGTATCCGAGGTGCCATAACTTCATCGGCCGACAAGTCGAACATAATTTCGAAGTGTGCATCTCTGTGATGTTTCACGGCGTGGCAATTTCCACTTGCATCTGATCTTTCATCCGAGTCTTAAATCTTCCCCGGGAACGCGTTTCCCGCACAACCCGTGCTGCCTACACCGCTTCCAAACCACGCAAATCTCTCGTTTCGCGATGCAGATGCGTTCTCCCTCGGCTACGTGGCCGATGAGAGTCGCGGGACACGTTTCATTCGGCGATCCATCGCGCTGCCGCGACGGACCGCGCCATAATCACCAGTCCGCATAGCATAGTATGCTCGATCCAGCTTTATATGCCCGTAACGAAGTTTTAATGGCGAAAGCGTATGCTGCCTAAGAGCAATTCGCCATGCACGCTCCACGGCGGTTGCCTCCAAGCTTCCGACGGAGAAACTGCTGTAATTTAAATATCAAACCGTAATACTGTAATCCGCGTGTTCGGAGATATATAAGCAAGCGTGATATTTCGATTCACGGCATCAATCCCGCCAATTCTACGCTCAACACATAGCGATGAAGGCTTCAAGATCATGTAGCTTACCCAATCGAGTTTTTCCTCTCATAATCAAGGATTCACGTATTCATTCGAGCAAACCGACAGCGTACTGCTCCACTGACCCGCGAATCCGAATACCTCCGTGCACTTGGTCCAAGTAAACAAGTGGAATACCAAACACGGCAAAACACATCGCGCGAAAATCGTTTTGTTTCCGCTTAGCGGGCAGCCGGAACTGAAGCACCGTTTATGACGTCACCGCGGACCATATCAAAGCTTAAAGATGCTTTGAGTGGACTCGCGTCCATCATTTTAGATGAAAAATATCGATGGTACGTTCACAATGTCGAGATAAAATTCAAATAATATATTATCATGTATCTTCGCGTTCATATAACTTTTCTGCTATTCTCCTGTTTTTACTGGAATTATCATATTTTGATACATTTTTACCGTTTCGCTGTCATTTCTTGGCTGAGGGAGGAAAAAATGTTTTAATATCTGACGTAAGAGTCTATACAGATCTGTAAGGAATCTGTCATTTACAGCCGATTCCAGGGATACGAGTTTTTATATCACCATCCTTTATTTCGTCGAAGCATCAATGATTCATCTTACCACTCCGTCATTAGTAACGGAGAATGGGGCGGAAAATGCGAACGTCAATTTCCACCGTTGGAAACTATTAGCGCGCATTGATGCCACGCACGAGCGAGTTGAAAATAAATATTCAGGCGTTTGACACAAAGTTAAATTGAACGAATAATACTTAAATGATTGCTCGTCCGAGATTCCAATTTCCAGCCACCGACCCGAATGCCAATCGAATTCTCCCTTATAATTATTCGCAATGAAATTAATCAAACTGAATTCGATAGCGCAAGGTGGGAGAGATAGAACGTAATTTGTGGAGCGGAATGGAACGGGCTGACGAATTGGCGCGAATTAAGTTTCCGCATTATTTTGGCGTATCCTAAAGACAAAAAAGGGCCCGCACAATAATATTCGCCCCGTTGCGTATTGTCATAAATACCCTGTGCGTCGGATGGCCTAGGCCATGGGACGCGGGGAGCTGACGTTGTCCCTGCGTATCGCGGGAGCGATAGGATACGTCTATCGAGAGAAGAATCGTCCGCGCCCGTACATGAATGAGCGACGAGGATTCGGCATGCAATTCTTGCGACAGGACCAGATATCCATTGCACCGATCGCGAGTGTTTGTCTCTCGAATATCGAGGGCCATGATGTCTTTTCGGAACAAGTGCTCATTGCGAACCGGACCGGGGGACAAGGAAACTGGGAATACTGCTCCAACAATTACTGGGTATGTCGTTTCACGCATTCCTTTCCACAAATTGCCTTGAATCCCCTTTTCCAGGCTAACAGATTAGTTCGTGACCAACTTCTCGGAATATATCGTTAGAAAATGCTCCCGCGGTTCAAGACATTTGTTTAATCAAACGTGCAGATGTGTTCCTTTCATGAGAGATCCCCTCACTCTGCCTTTTCGCGTGTCCTGTGTACGATGCCCAGCTTGCTGTTGCGCCTTTTACACTGGCCTAGAAAGATCATTCCAGATGGCAAGGTGTTCGAGTTCCCTCCTTTAGATTTTAGCTTCCTTTTGTCACGATATTGCCCTCGTTTTTCAATACTACAACATAACCGTGATACGCAGATGCAGAACCTAAATTTGCGTATAGAGACATAACCAATTTCGATTATTCGTAACTCCGAATAGGCATTGATAAGTTCCGGATTCATTTCCCTAACCTTTAAAATAAGAAAGAACCTTCCAGCATCTCGTTGAACAATTCCTATTCGAAGATTCGCATTCTATTCGTAGTTCTATCGATAAGCAACCTTATATAAGGATCGAATATCGAGAGCTGACAATGAGTAGCATGAAGGTAGATTTTTCATTTCGTCAGGTTGGATTTCTATTGGCAATCGCCCTGATTTATTTCCATACTGTCACTGTGCAACTACTGTTCCTACCGAGTTGTTCGACTTATTTCTATGCTATATCCGAGCAAGGTTTGTTTACAGCAGCTCCTTGTGTCGGAAACGCGTGGAGGTTGTGTAAGAAGATAGCCGCCGGTTCCCGAGGGGAACATGGAGGTCACAGCGGATCATCCGCGAGGGTTGATAAAACGGGAACGGCTGGAAATTCGGCGGATCCGAAAGTCGCGTAATATAATTTGGGCAGGGAACGAACCGTCAGTTTCTCACACTGAACGCGGCATAATTTTATTCACGACCCGATGTAATTTTGCTCTCGATCGCGGGAAAGATGATACCAAACACGCGACAACGAATTATCCACGGCTATATCGAAGGAATAAACGCTGAGCGGAAAAATGTCGCTGCTATTTCGACCACCGTACAGCGGACAAGGCATTAAGCGAAACAATCCGCCCCGTCAAATTCCATTCGTTTGCAAATTTCGCCCCATCATAATAGCCCCACGCGTGACATTCGCTGTACCCCTGATTTTTCCGCACATGTAACCGATCCGTTTGTATTCAAACGCACCCATACCGAAAATCAACAAACAGCTTTCGCTTACTTGGCTCTTCGAAAATTTCCGGCGAACGTGCGCATTGCATGGATACCCATCGCTTCTTTCGTTGTCGATATTTTCACGTACAAATCTCTCCGGGGCTAGCCCGTTTCGAGAAATCATCAGACGGATGTTTCCACCCTACTTTACCGCTAGATTTCGATGGAATAGTTTCGTTTTGAAATCCCTCGTGGTCAACAGGTGGTACACGGTGGCGAGCACTATCATTTGGAGTTTACCAAGAACAGGAAAAATCAGCAACTGCGTTGAAATGTTGGAATGCGAGAGAAGAATGCAGGATTTTGAAATACGTCGGAGGTGCAACATGGAACGCGAGTATAGGGTCCGCGGATTTTGGGATCGTAGCGAGTTTTCTATATTACGTGCAATTTGTTCAGAGATAGTCGTTAATATTATTCGAGATATTTGAATACTCATGGGAGGATGAATAGAGACTACAGAATGGAAGCTGGAAAGAGACAAAATAATTAGACGCTGAAGACGATAAAATTGGACGTCAAGAGAAGAAAATATTAAATTAATTGCTTAATGAGTAGTAACTAAGTGGCGTAGACACTCACAACCCTGCTGCGGACACCTAACCACCCGTGGACAAAGAAAATTTAGATGTTACCAGTCGGAGGTCGAACCGACAAATGACTCGAGCCGCATCGCGACGTTCCTTATATAGCCATCGATCCGCCGAAGACCGATTATTACTTTTCCGTTGTAATAGTGCATAAATTATTAATTCTTTCACTTTGGTTTTAAATTCACGTCGCCTACACTCCGTTATTAACAATAAATTTAGTAATCTCCGCGTGTTTTGCAAGAAATAATTGCATTTTCGTTAGCGGGTTTAAGCTTCGTCATCAATAGCTAATGATTCATTAATATTTTTATTTTTACTGTAAATCAGCGACTCGGGCAATTTAGCGAAGAGAATTTTAATTTGTTGTTAATGATAAATTTGGCAATTTTTACAATTTTGTACAAATGATTTGTACAAAAGATGATGAATCAATTTTCCATTTTTGATGCGTGTCTATGTCTCGGTGTTGTTATCACCGATAAATCGAACAGCTGGCCGAATAAATACCGTCAGTCACAGTCAATTAAAATCATTACACACAGTCTTTGCTTTCGCTAATAAGTTATTTCTTCATCTTCAATATTTACTTTCGATATTCAAATTTCAATAATTTGATCATTTCTTTAAATAAAATCATTGTGGATTAGTCGATGTATTGCAAGATAAAAGGATGGCCCGTTACATAAGCAGTATATATGTTAATCATGTCTCTAGATCAGGATTTTCTAGTTTAACCTTTTCCATGTTCATTCCCAGTGTCTCACTGACGTGCCCCGGATCAAATTGGGTGAGTGATTGGGATATGGCATGATGACCATAGTTCATAAACTAATAATATTTCCGGCGGCTGACGATTAGTTAGCGTATCGTGCACGACGTATTTTCGTCATATGTGTGCGATTAGGATAGGGAACCTTTCATTAAATACGGTAGATTATGCATCGTATAAATTCGGTAATGATACCAATTTTTTCACTTGATCGGTTACGAATTTCATTTCTTGGGAATGGATAAAATCTCGATTTACGCAACGGTCTCTAGCCATCTTCAATCGATTTCAGTGAATAGTGCGGAAAATTTAGAGTATGAACACAGTGTATCGCTGCTGGGTGTCAGCGGTATCTCGGGACGGCTTCGCTAGTCTAGTTCCTTGCACGCGGGTATACGTGTGGAAACCGTGGACTGTCTCGTGTTTGAATGACAGATTTTGCCATTTTTAAATATAGGTCTATGTAGGAAGGTGGAGTACATTCTGGTATGTGAATTAATTATATATAGGTAGGGCCGGGCATGTTGGCAATGTCTCTGGGCTGATAGGAATATTTTCGCGTGTCCAATATGTTTCAGGAAATATAATTTGAGTAGTCGATGGTGAAGATGGCACATTTGGGATTCCCCATGCGTGACTGGAATTACCTATCGATTTTTTCAAGTTTGGCTACATTTCGGCAGCCATCACAGTCGCGGTCGCGAAGTTAGGCTACAAATCGAAACGTGTACCCGCTCGAGGTTTTGAACATGTGCGGTACAGCGATCTCTGTGATTGTTGCTCGTACTTGTGCAGACCGATCGGATCCCCGATTTATATTTATTGCTACTTCTTGTTCTTTGGTTTGCGTTTTGATACCCTCGAGCCTAGATATTAGATTCAGCTGCCATGGCGCCCGAAGGAACAAGCAGAGGCTGCCCGACAAACTGTCACGAAGAGGGCAGTCTATGAATGATCACCCATCGAACGGACGGAATGTCATTCATGTTACTACTGTGTCACTATACTCATAATAATATGTAGTAGTAGTAGTAGTAGTAGTAGTAGTAGTAGTAGAAGGAGTAGTAGTTGTGGTATTTTGTTTACTGGTTATGTACATCAGTATGTCAACCTGTTACGGGAAAATTGCTGTTTCAGCATGTAGCGTTGCGAACAATTGATCACGGTTTGAATTTGCGTTGGGAAAGGGACCAGAATTTGCGATTTTTGTTATAGTTGTGAAGGAGACGAAGATGACGGGAGTTTATTTATAGCTACGAAGGAGACAGCAACGGCGATATAATTAGAGCTGTGATCAAATGAGTTCGGTTTGAATTAGAATTACGATGGAGTAACGATCGCGTTTGTTTTAGCCTTACGAATTATGAGATCGCGACTGTTTTTGATACCTCTGTATACGAATTATCGGATAAACATAAATTCTATAGAATTTTGATTAGCTTTGCATTTGGTTTATACAGTTGCGACTTTTACCAATCGGGAGATTTTTAATGTTGCTAATTATACATACACAATTAAACAATTTTTATTAAATTCGTTTTAGGAATTAGCGTTGCGTTCAACTTTATCGGGAATTTTTTTATTACCACCATTCAATGTTGGCGTTCCGTTGAAGTATGATCGCGTTTTTGAGGTAGTGTTGCGAATACGCAACACCCAAAATTCTTCCACCGGGCAGTGGAACGAGTCCCCTTTCTGAGCCACATATCAGCAGCCTGAACATGACTGCCCATTCTTCGATATTAGTGTCGCGTATTTACTCATTTGAGTGCATAAAGGAGTATTTATTAGTGTTGCGTGATTAATATATTTTAGTATGTTCATTTTGCGAGTTGCATGTTCACGCCTCCCTTTTTTTTTTTTTTTTTTTGGATATATATTTCTTTGGGTAATTCCTTGAAAATAGTAAATTCATTTTTGATCCAAATATTATGAAGCACTCATTGCGATTGACTTCGCGAATATTCCATGTTACAGATTTAATAAATTAGCGTTCCGAAACTTGGAATATTTCACTCACTCTTTGTTCACGGGTTTATTCGTTGAAAACTTTAATTTCGGTGGCCCTTCTTGCTACCATCGCGTTTTGTGTTTCAGGGCCCTCTGCTCCCGAAATATTTGTGAATGAAAGCACAGCTGACAGTGAACATTCACATTTTACAGGCAGAAGTACAGAGTCTGTTTATTATGAGATTAATTTTTTTACCGATGCAACTTCAATTTTTTGTTGGTCAATTCAAAAATGTCCGAAGTTTCATTGTATCAGTCAAAATGAAACAGCCGCGAAACTTGTATTATTTTCATTAAAAGTCTTGAATGTAAAATTTTTCGTGATTGCAATTCAAATATTCGTACAAGTGACATTTTTTTTTTATGTCCGGATAAATAGCTGTCTCTTACTTGCTATGTTTCTTTTCTTTGTTTTTAAAATGTAGTAAAGTGTGATCATTTTAATTTCAAGTTACGGAAAAATTTTGTTCTAATATGGTTAATGTTACTTTTAAATATAACTTGCTCTCTTTCTGCTGCCAATCTAACAATTTTTCTGTTCTCTTCTAATTCACTGCATAAGTCTGTTTCAGACATACAATGCACGTATCGCTACATTTGACAGCATTTCGAATATTCGAAATTATGCAAGTATATCAGGGGCTCAGAAGCGGAATAACACATACGGAGGCAAATAGATTCAAATGTAGTGGCGTGTCAGTCTCATTTATTTATATATAGTCATATCACATTCATTACTGTATTTAATTACGCCTTGTATAATTTTACTAATTTTTCTGTAATTTGATATGACTCAGGATGCATTGTGAGACCTACGGTGACGACGAGAAGAGATGCAGATCTCACAAACCTCACATCCCTTTCCCTTTCCCGATGTTTGATTAAGATTTTT